>JAJTUV010000708.1:0-85000 GCA_021653895.1 Mastomys natalensis
TAGAGCTGACATTCTCTCTTGCTCTGTGATCAATCTGGGCATCTATTTCTAGAAGCCATGAATACCCAAAGGAGCAAATGCAGTAGTATGTGTGTGTCTAAGTCCCAGCTAGACGGAAGGCTGAGGCAGGTGGATTTCTACAAAGCATGCAGAATAGAGACTACTGCAGGCAGCATAGAGATGTCACACCTGTAGGCGGCTCAGCCGGGGCTTATGCTAATGAGGCTCGAGCCCTAACCAATCATGGGGCTTATGAGGCATGGCCCTAGCCAATCTTGGGGCTTATGATAATGAGGTATGGCCTAACCAATCCTGAGAGAACAGGCCCCAGTCGCCCCCTTGGAAGGGTATATAAGAAATGCAGTTCAGCTGCTGAGTGAGTGAAGGAAGATTGTTCTTAAAAGAGCTGTGAAGAAGGATCCAGCGTTGTCTAGAATAAAAGAGCTGTGAAGAAAAGACCACCATGTTGTGTCTTACTTGCCGCCGAGAAGACGCAACAATACACCCCACTCCCCAAAGAAATCCCTTAGGAGGAAAAGCCCTTGTTTGTAAATGAGGCATGTGCAAGTACCATCCATGAACTAGAAAGGAACAAACCTTCCCTTAACAGATGCTTCCAAACATCCTTTCTAATCTTAATGAAATGTCTGAGAAAACATGTAAATTTTTACTGAAACCAGCCAGGTCAAAACTTGAATTCATCCAAATGCCTTTAATACAGGAACCCATCCAGTCTCTAGGTCATTGTTTTTTGTTCAAGCATCTGTCAAGCCTATATCTATATCAGTTACTATACATCAGTAACTGATTCGTAATATAGAATTGCATACTTAGGGAGTTGGTAGTTATTAGTTGGATGGATTTGGTGAGCTATAAACCAACATTTCAGTAATTATTCCTAGTCTTTTAAGAGAAAAAAAAAAAAAAAGCATATAGGCCCAAGCACGGCAGAATGACTGCTCCTCAGAAGAGAACTTGGAAGCTCTATATGTGGCTTATATTTGTTGGTCACTATGCTGGCTACCAAAGCATCAATGAGCTGGTACATCTACATTTCGTTTTTCATTATTGTTTTTCCTTATTTGTACTCTGACATCACAGTTTAACTTCCAAGAATTATAAATAGCAACAAAACATTTAAAATGATAGCTGGGGAGATGATTCAGGGAACATCAGGCTTCTTTCGTAAGCATGAGCACCTGAACTTGGATTCACAGAAACCAGGTACAGACTGTGGGACACTGTCTAGCTCTGGTGGAGGGGAGGGGCAGGGATAGGAGAGGCAGATCCTGGAGGATTATCTGCAAGACAGCCTAGCAAAATAGTGACTTCCAGTTTCATTGCGAGCTGCTGCTCTAGAAACAAGATAAATACATTAAGAGGGGAACATGTACCATCCATGTCTAGCTGGCACACATGTGCTTACACGCCTGCACTGATATGTGAACCTCACATACACACATAAAAGTAAAGAAATATTTAAAGGTCAATTTTTGTTTTCTAAAAAAATGAGTGATGGAGTGTGCTGATTCTGTGGTAGGAACCGGAAACTAATCTCCTAGCAAAAGTGCACCCAGAGCTCAGGGCCTCTACTTAGAGAATGGGGCGAGTCCTTCCCTCAGCAGTGTCGGAAGAACCAGGAAAGCATCCCTCAGTGGTGTTTGCACTCCTAGTAGCGTACCCATTGGTGTTGTGAGCCCCGTGTAGAGTGGCAATCGGGAGCCAGTGATGCCTCCTTCAAGAGAAAGGCTCACTTCCTTTCCAGGAAAGGGGGAAATGAATTTCACACATGGAATGACAGCCAGTTTTACACATGATACACAAGTTTTCCAGATGTATCCTTCTAAAATCCACTACGAATGGCAAGACTCTGGTGGAGCTGGACAAGGATACCTTTCAGGTGATGTGTTTTGTTTCGGCTGTTGACAAACTCAGCCCGCACTACAAACAAAATCCCAGCTTGAAGGTTTTTCCTAAAATTGTGAATGTAATAAAATCTCTACCAAACTGTTACTTTGAACCTCGAGTAAAAACATCTTAGATCCACCACGATCAAAGCCTACATAAAAGCTCAAAAGGGAAAGAAGCCAAATTTAATGGTGGTTCTCAACCTGTGTGTCGGGACCCCTTTGGCAACCGCAGTATCTCCAAACATATTTACGTTATGATAACAGTAGCAAAATTACAGTTTGAAGTATCAACAAAATAATTTTTATGGTTGGTGTGAGGACAACATGGGGAACTGTATTAAAGGGTCGAAGCGTTAGGAAGGTTGAAAACCAATGCTCTAGGATCCTTCTCTTTAAAATGCAGGAAACCCATGGAACTTCTGGAAAGTTCAAGATGAGGCCTAAGAACATTTTTAGAAAAGTTTTTAAACTCTCCCAGGTGATTCTGAAATACAGCTTAGAAGCTGGAATCACTGTTCTAAACGAATGTTTCCGAGAATGGCATCCCAAGACTAGCACCAGGTGAGAACCGGCATCACTCAGATCTAGTAAATCAAGGACTTTTGGGACCCTAGAGAACAAAGGGTCGTGCTGTGTAGATAATCGCCCAGTTGAAGGAGATAACTACGTAACAGCTAGAGCAAAGTTCTCAGACCTTGTTTCCGTGTGCTTTCTTTATTCACAGTAGCACTGACCTTAGTATTTAGCAATCCATAAAAGGCCCTGACAGCTGCCGCTGCTATCCCAATCTCAGCTTGCAGCTCCCTCTCAGGTCACAGCAAAGGGCAACAGACTTCAGCTATGACGTCAGCATGTTCTCATTTGCAGGTCACATGGCCTCTGTCACAAACACATGTATCCTATACAATGCAGAAGTGAACACAAAAGCAGCTTGCTCTGATAACACTTTATTTACACAAACAGGTTAATGAGGCCAGATTTTGCCCAGGGCTATAATTCATCCAACTCCTAAATTTAAGAAAATGATGCAGAAAAGCTCAAAATGACAGACAAAAACAGAGCAACCACAAAAGTCACACCCAGTAATGTGCGCCTTCTGGTAAGCACAAACTTCCCCGGTCTGGAAACGATTTAAGGACGGACTCTAAAGACAAAAGTGCTAAGTGTCATTTGTCCACCTGCCACTTTTTCAACAATAAACATCGGTTAGGTCCATCCATATGCACAGAATCAAACATCAAAGCAGAAGCCATACTGATGGCAGTCTGATAGAAGGTAATACTTTAAGCGTCCAGACAGACACAATGCTTTAATATTGATCACATTATTCTACAAGTGAAGACATGAAGAGGCCAAGCTCTATAGTCACAAAACAGATGACATTAGGCTAGAATCTGAATCAATGAATGAGAGAATTATGCTATATGCAGATAAAAGTTAAATATATATATATTTACATAGAAAATATATGTTAATTTAAATATAAAATATGTATTATATATTAGTATGCATTTATATATAATTATATTTAATATGATATAATTTTAATTATATTTAATATAATTTATTATATATGATATGTAATTATAAATATATTTTATATATTTATGTATAAATATATAATAAATGATAAATAGATATATTTAATATATATCTTATATATTTAATATATGTGTATATATTTAACTTTTATCTATATGTATTCTAGCTGGGATATATATATATATATATATAATATATATATATTGTATATATATATATTTTTATATGTAAATTCTAGCTAATATATATGTATATCTATTTATACACACATATATACACATACACATATACATTCTAGTTGGAGCAAATAGTAGGTATAGTTGCTTAAAGCTCAGTTTTGAGAATGTCAAGAACAAACTTATAAAATAGTAAGAGAAGGAAAGAGGCAGAAAATGAGGGTAAACCAAGAATGATCTTGTATGTTTGAGAAATTTAGAGTTGTCTAGATATGTGGCATTGCGTTGGCTAGCAACACTGTCAAGACCAATCTTAAAGAGAACAACAATTGGGGATTGTATTAGTTACTTTTCTTGTCATGGTGATCAAGAACCGGAAAAGAAGCGACTTAAGGTGGGAAGGGTTAATTTTTGCTCACAGTTTCTGAGGCATAGTCTATGGTCACGTGGTTTGGACTCTGTAATGGCTATTCTTAGTTATCAACTTGACTATATCTGGAATGAACTACAATTTAGAATTGGAACTCAACAGTGATCCAGATCTTGATGCCAGAAGACACAAGTTTCTGACGTGGATCTTGGCATGGAGATCTTGAGGCATAGTGTCCATGAAAAGCTTAGGTTCAGGCAAGGTAGTACAGGCCTTTAATCTCAGAAGACTAAGGCAAGGAGATCTTCGAGTTCAAGGTCAGCCTGGGACAAAGCAATTCTCAGATGTTACAAAACCTCTCAAAACAGTGCTACCAGCTGGGGAGCAAATGTTCACACACCTAAGCCTGTGGAGAGAGCTTTTGTTTTGTTTTCGAGACAGGGTTTCTCTGTATAGCCCTGGCTGTCCTGGAACTCACTTTGTAGACCAGGCTGGCCTTGAACTCAGAAATTTGGCTGCCTCTACCTCCCAAATGCTGGGATCAAAGTTGTGCACCACCACTGCCCAACATGGGAGAGTTTCTTTTTATCCAAATGTCAGCAGGAACTATGACAGGACAGTGCTTAACAGGGCCAGGAATCAAGAGTCGATTAAACCAAAACCACAGCTTGTAGAATGGAAGGGAGAAACATTTATGTGTGGCTTTTCTTTATTTGCATAGGTACTCTTCTTAATGAGGAAGAGCTAAAGAATTCTCTTCCTTTTCATTTGGAAGGCTTATAAAAAATAAGACTCCTGGCTGAGTAGGCTGGTGCACACTCACAATTACATGTGGAAGGCTTAGCTCAAAGTTTAAGGCCACTCTGTGAAAAGTAAGTGAAAGGGAGGGAAGGAAGGCTAAAATTCCTGAGTCAAGGAACACGATATGAAGAATAGCCTGGGTTACCCATACAAACTGTGCTCTGTCATGGATGATGTTGGATTTTAGATGTCTGAAGACAAACCACTGCAGCCTTGTTTCATAAACTAAGCAATGGTGAAAGCCACTCGTTTGAAAATACAAACTACTGATATTAAGCACCAATCAAGACATGACATACACCACGGCGCATGGGTTGGACTGTACAGCTTCCTATCCCTCCTACTCTGCTTCTTCATTCCTGTGGCCCCCACAGCACTTCGAATGCCAGATCCTCCAAGAAATTCCTCTCTGCTTTAAAAATTTAGTTGCCTCCCCACTCCCAAGGCCCCTTGCTACTTCCTAGCTTCTCCAGTTCCTTTAGGTTATATATTCAAATCCAGAGACCAGGAACTAGGATCCTCAAGAGTGCATGCCACATTTTTCTTCTGGGTCTGGGTTACCCCGTGCTCAAGAGTATTTTCTAGTTCTACCCATTTACCTGTGAGTTTCATTTATTCTCACACGAAAGGAAGTTACATCCAAAATCTCAACTATATTGTTGCCTAAATAAGACCTGAATAATGCTGTCACCAAGTTGCATGCCACTATATCTGGGGAAACTTCATAAGGTTCCTCTCCTAGAGGACGAGCTACAGGCAATCAATGGCTGCCGAGTGAGGGAGAGGCCATTTTTTCTTCAGGGTCGAGCTCCCTGACAGCAGATCAAATCCCAAATAGAAACACTTACATATAAGCAATACTAGATGGGTGCCATAGATGTGTGTGTGTGTGTGTGTGTGTGTGTGTGTATACATACATAAAAAGATGAATCTGAGAGGGCGTGGGGGATACAAAGAGGAGTTTTGGTGGGGAGAAACAAAAACAATGTAAATATAGTAATCAAGTACTAAATTCTCAAAAAAAAAAAATCTAAACTTTAAAATAAACTAGAAATTTAGCTTCTACAGAAAGCCTATGACTGGCCTGGTGTCCTACATCTTCACCTCATGCACACTAAGGTCCCTACCTCTTAGCTCTGCTTACTGACACTCCCTATTTCAGACACACATTCACTCCATTATGACCACATTATCCTCCAATGAACTCCACTGTAGGTAACAAAGACAAACAAACCAACAAAAATCAAAGGACTTTGTTCCCTAATTTCAACCCTGCTCCCACATTAACCCCACTGCTGCTAAGCATGGTGGTGGTGGTGGGGGTCCTGCAAACCTGTCTAAAGCTCTACTTCATGCTATTACTTAGCTCTTTATGGCTCCAAGAAAGTTCAAATATTCGTTTGAAAGATGCTAGGCATGACCTATACCTATCTCCCTTTGTTGGTCTACTTGACCGAAATCATGTCACAGAGAAGCAGGAACAGCCTGTTAGAAAGCTCAGCATGGGACTTTATTCTCAGACTGTACTTTCAGCAGTGACAATCTGAACACCCTGGCTGAAGCCAACAACACTCTTGAGGAGAAGGTACACTCCCTGGCAAATTTGGACATGAGTATATCAACGCTAGAATTGGCTACTTCAGGTTTCTTGCCTAGATCCCAGTAAACATTTTTCTCAGCCTGCATAGAGACCATTGTCCTGTTATACATTGCTAAGATGAAAGCTAGGGGTCAACTAAGCAAAATAAATTTCTTTCATTCAATCAAAAATGAACCAGCAAAGAACCAGGACTAAAACCTTGCATGGTCTACAAATATAACTGATTAGCTCTTTTAAACTGGCTGAAAATATCTGATTGGTGGGGGAGGGCTTAGTGGTGAATGATGTATACTTCATTAACGAAACAAAGTCACTTTTACTCATGAAGACTTCTAATGAAACTCCTTGCATATTTCCTAGTCCAGGATTTGAGGATGAACAGGCCGCAGCTAGTCTGGGTTCTCATGTTAAACACTAGCCAAGTTCTCCTCAAAAATGGTAGATTTTTGTTCTTATATTAAACCCTAATTAAGTTTATTTAAAAAGTAGTAGAGGCAGGTACACATTCTCATACAATGAAAGTTGAGGATGGTATGCACTTAGGTGTGTTAGAACTCTGTATCTATCTAGTCCCATTGAACTACTAAGAGAAAATGAAATTCACCATTCTAGCATGTGCTCCATAGGTTAACTCACCATACAAAACCTCGTCACCTCCTTCCTGTGTGGTTTTGGAGACACATTGTTGGTGCCTAGTGAAGATGGAACTCAATGAAAGAGGAGACCCCTCCCTCAACACACACACCCCTGACTGGTCTCACAGTCCTTAAAATGGAAGCACTGCAGCTGCATGGGATAGTTTGCCTCTTCCCCCTGAGTCATAATTAAAAGATGGTAAAGGAGAGGGCAAACTGGAAGCACTGCCCGTCCTGACCATTCAAACATGCAAATGACTTTGTTCTCTTCTTCCTCTTGAGGAAGCTATTCCAGGTGGCTGCTTATGAGAGTTTAATAAGAGAGCACATGAAATGTCAAACTACACTCAGGACAGTTACTGTTAAGTAAGGACTTATAAACACACTTTCCAAAAGCCATTGTCCCATAGAGAGAGCAAGAACCAGCCAAAGAAAGGGTCTGGGAGATGGTTTTTATTTTGTGGTGGTTCTTTTCTCAAGATCTCAGGTCACTGGGCATTTCTGAAAATGTTAACTGCACAGAGACTTGTGAATGGAGGAGACCTTGGAGATCCTCAGTGTGAGCAAGTCTGAGGTCAGGCCTTGACAGGAATCCTTGGTAGTTTTTGTAGGGTCATGGGTAGGCAGTGAGCTCAGAGTGGGGCTGCCGCTAACGGTATTACCTATGTATCTATCCCACCACTACAATAATAATAATTTGTTGTTGTTATTATTAAGTATTATTATTATTAAGTATTATTATTAGCCACAACAACAAAAGGAAAGCATAGGTCTCTTCCAGGGAAACAAAGCTGTAAAGAGGGGTCTTTTTTTTTTTTTTTTTTTTTTTTTTTTTTTGCACAAAAAAACTTTAATTCGCTGCAGTTAGAGTCTTCTACTTCAGAACAAACTAGAAACAGGGAGTTTCAGCTCTCTCACTAAAGGCAAGGCGTTCAAGTTTGTGCCTCTTGTCTTATTTCGTCTAGCTGTGACAATGTTGACCAGCTGCAATCATTATCTTTAATTGGCCCTTTTCAAGACCGGGACACACATCTCTGGCCTTTCTCACCTGCCTTAATTTCATGTGTCAGGTCCATGTTCACAACTCGTATAGATCTGCTGTGGCAAACAGCAAGCGCTTATGGGGGAGCATCAATTCCGAAATAAAGCAGATATTAAAGCAATAGCTGAGTATGCCAAGATTGATAGTGTCACTTGTTTATATTTAAATGTGCCCACAGAGAAATGCATGGCAAGCAGTAGCTGACATTTTCATAAAGACTTAAAAGCCTTATCTTTCATATTTTCTCTTTGTTTGCTTTGATACAGGATAAAAAAAAATCAATCTTTCAATATCTATGGGAAATAAGTTACTATTTTGTGTAAGCTATTAATGATATTTATTTAAGTAAGGATGAAAGCTATCTAATACCAAAGTAGGACGGAGGCATCGTCCTGCCCCACTAAGTCACCGAAGGTCAGGTAATGCTCACGAAGCTATGCCCATTTCATTTGCTTGCAAGAGTGCTTCCTTCTTTAAAAACATCCAGGCAATTTGATAGCAATGGAAGTTGTAGCTGCAATTAAATGGCCATTTGGGTGCCTTTTCTTTTGAAATGTGTGGTTAATTTTATTCAACTGCTTCTGGTTTAAGTTCCAAAAGCCCGCCACTCTCTTGCTTTCTTTACGTGAAGAACCATCTGGAAATCTGATCCCACAGTTTCCAACACCCCCCCCCCCCCCACACACACACACACACTCTTACCTACCTAACTGCATTTGGGAAATAGCTCTTTTCAGCGGATGTCTCTGAAGACATCCCATCTTGCTCAACATTCACAGAATGAGTGATAATTTTTATACAAAGTCATGTGCTTATTTCTCAAAAATAAATACTGGATATCTTTTGACAGCAATAAAAACACCAGGTGAACGTGAATGCTACAGAAGTTAATGTTATTAGTTATCAGCTGTACTCTTCTTGACTGACATGGTGTCTTTTGCTTTTTAAATTAGTTTACCTGTATTTCGAGAAGTTATTTTCCTTAAAGAAAAAAAAAAAAAAAGGCATGGAACTTCATATCTAAAAATAATAAATTACCTTTAACCTGATCTTGCAAATGGAAAGTTAAATGGCAGGGTCGAGGCAAAATGCTACCAAGATGGTTAATTGTGGAGTCCAGAGAGATTGAGGTCAGAGGGACTAAAAATGCTGTGTGTTTAATCTCCATCAGAAACGATTTTTTTTTTTAAATCCCCGAAAGATCTCTTCCCCAGCCTCCTTTAAAGAAGAAACTCTTAACGCTGCTGTGGGGATATCATCAATAGATTTTTAAGCATCCCTCTAAGATCTACCACCCCTCTTAAGTTAACGAAACCTGCAGAGATGCTCCCCTTACCTGCGGTGAAAGCAGTGTACAAGCCTTGTCACTGCTGTAACCATCTTCCTCAGGTCCAGAGCGGGGGACCCCAGAGTCCCAAGAAGTGGGGAAACGTGATCATGAGAAAACATGGTCTTGAGAGCTCTGTCAGAGTCGCTTTCCTCCCGGCGCTATACCCCTTCTCTGTGCCTCTCACCGGCTCCCTCAGGTGAACCAGGATCCGGAGTCTGTCACTTCTGCTCCATCAGCAGGGCAGCTGTTTTAAGTACTATGCGGGCGCCTAAGCACCAGAGGAGGAAGACCCCTAAGCATGCAGCCTGCACAAGTTTCAGGTGGTGCATGCCTGCGACCCCTGGCTGCTCAGCTGCAGCTGCTGCCGAGGATCCAAAGCTGATCTTGGTGCAGTGATCAGCTCTCCAGCAAGGAGCAGCAGCTGCGCACAAGCAGGCTGCCTTCAGGTCTAACGCTAGCTGCTGTGCCAAGTGAAGCTCTCAGCATGCACAGAAAAGCCGTCTACTGAGCATGCTCAGACCCCAGCTGCCTCTCCAGGGCCTGTCAATTCTTGATATCTCTAAGAAAAAGGGATATTGAAGAAGCTGTGCAAGATGAGAATCGGTGGAGGCGACTTTAAGTTTGGGCATGACCTCCTTACTCACCCCTCCGCTGTACAAAGCAAACAAAGATGCACTGTTGTGAATTTGACAATTCTTTTGACAGGTTGACAAGACCGTTTTTTGGAAGCTATCAATAGCTTTTAATCTCAACTGTCCCTGTGCAATTAAACCGTCCCTGGGGTCAAGTGCCCCTGGCGTAGCAGTGAAACCCATTCCTATCATTGATGGCTTAGGTATAGAATTGCCTATATTAGAAAATTTAAGCAATGAGCCACAAAATTATTCATCTGTGTGTATAATATGCTGCTTAGACTAATTTCTCAAAGCAATGTTCCATAAAGTGATTTGCAATGTGTTAGATGGAAATGCTAATCTATATATTATGTTAATATATAGATTTATCTATATATTATGTTAATATATAGACTTATCTATATATTATAGCATGTATTTTGAAACTTCAGTCTTATCCTCAGTGTCAGCAGAGAACATTGGACAACTCCAAATTATAAACACAAATCTTTCTTCAAGACTTGATAAATGGCTAGAATTCTATTAATGTTCCTGTGAGGCTCAACTCTGGGTTTGGTAGGTAATCTGGACATTGCCTTTAACTGGGAAGCCAGTGTTCTTGAATTTCATATCAACAAAGATCCTGACTCTTGTTCTTCTCTGGGCTAGTCAAATATATAAAAATATAATACATGTGTAAGTTTCCATCATAAGAAAATTGGCTTGTCGATACTGTCTGTGTTTTGATGTTTTAATTGTGTGTTCCTCCTCCTCTTCCCCTCCTCCCCCCTTCTCCCCTCCTCCTCCTCTGTCCTCTTCCTTTTCCTCCTCCTCCTCTTCTATCCTTTCAACCCTGCTGCTCCTTTCTCTGCATCCTTCTACCTCCACCCTAGGAATTCCAAGTGTCTCCTAAGATCAGAGAGTCCTGTCTGGCTACCCACCCTGTGACACCCCAGGGTTCACTTCATCACTCCAGCTTTAGCATCATCTCTAGTTGAATTCTGTCTGGCTACCAACAGTGAAGTATTCCCTACTGCTGTGGAACACGCTGGGCATTTGCATCCGTATGATTGTAGACATCTGTCCCATTGTCATCATGTGTTTCCAGAATAAATGGAAGCACAGGAAGGACTCTTCCTACTGGGGTGGCCATTGGAGAAATTGATGGAGTTCATTCATTTACACACGTTTCCTGGAGATGATTCCAGAAACAGAAAGATCTTTCTCAGAGTCGAGCAAAGCAAAGATTCCATAGCTAGAAGGGAAGGGTATAGCTCAGTTTGTGCAGACTTGACAAGACTAGATGACTAGGGTAGAGACGGTTTGTGTTTGTTTGGTTTTGTTTTGTGTGTGTGTGTGTGTGTGTGTCTGTATCAGGCATGAACATGTAACAGAGGACAGTTGCTGGTGTTACTCAGGCATTTGTATCCCTTTAATTCTCTCTCTCCCTCCCTCCCTCCCTCCCTCCCTCCTCCTCTTCCTTCTCCTCCTCCTCCTCCTCTCTCTCTCTCTCTCTCTTCCCCCATGTGTATGTGTGTGTGCATGTGTGTGTACATGTGCACATTTGGAGACTAGAGCACAGCCTTTAGTTTCTTCTTTAAGACAGAGTTTCTCATTAGTTTGGAGCTCACCAACCAGGCTAGACTAGCCAGCGAGCCCGCTGCCTCTATCTGCCTCCCAGCACCAGGAGAACAATTAGGCACCATTTCTGGACTTGTGTTTGTTACTTGTTTGCTCTATTTTGTTTTCTCGTGTATTCTAGGAGGAATTCAGGTCCTGGTGTTCGTGAGGTGAGCACCTGACACACTGGGCTGTTTCCCTACCCGGACCCTGTTCTGTGATTTCTTTTTAAATCCCAAGAGGAATGAAGCAGGAACTGAGAATCACCTGTTAATGCTCCAGGGTCATTCTCTCAGCCTCAGAGCAAAGACTCCTCACAGCTTCTTCTTTGTTCACTTCCTACATTTAAAAAAAAAAAAAAACTTTAATTTTTTTCGTGGTTCTTTATATTGCAGTAACTTGCTTCTAAAAGGTTATAT
Organism: Mastomys natalensis; assembly: GCA_021653895.1. Classification (NCBI taxonomy): domain Eukaryota; kingdom Metazoa; phylum Chordata; class Mammalia; order Rodentia; family Muridae; genus Mastomys; species Mastomys natalensis. Next base: position 12,060 of record JAJTUV010000708.1, read on the forward strand.
ATAGTGTCCTCATTACCAAAACCAAGATTTTCTCATTTTGTTGTCAAAGTCATGGCTATGGCTTACGTGAGCCTCATTATCTTCAATTCTTTACAAGCATCACAATTAGTTACCACAAGGGGCATCTCTTAGGAGCATTTACATCAACTGTACATTCTAAGTTGTCGATAAGTAATAACACGCTTGGCGATGCTGGGAACAAACGGTACAGAAACGAGAGTCAGTAAATGAAAGGTCAGAGAATATTGTCATCTGCTGCTGTTGCTGCAAACCAACACGTTAAAAGCCCATGGTGAAAGAGCTAGCAGGTGGAACAGGGTAGCTGTGAACCCCAGCTGTTTGGCCCTGGGGTTGACCAATGCTTAGTCTAGATTATAGCCTCATTCTTCAGGTACCTTCTCCCAAGAAAGCAGAGCTTACAGCCAAGAGCAAGGACAATCCCAAACTGACCTGACGCCAAGCCTGGGCTTTACCGGCAGCTACAGTCTCACTCCTCTATAGAAAACTCTTTTCGGTTTTTTTCTTTCTGTTTTTTCTTTTGTTTGTTTGTTTTGATGTTGTTATTTTGTGAGATAAGGTTTCTCTATGTAGCCCTGGCTGTCTTAGAACTCTCTATTTGTAGAGTAGGCTGGCCTTGAACTCAGAGATCCATTTGCCTCTGCCTCCCAAGTGCAGGGTTATAGGCATAGCCCACTCCCATCTGACCCCTTTCATCTTTGAAATCTTTTCCTCTGCCATTGTTTTCTTCATTCTTCACCCCCCCCTTTCTTTTTTGACTGTGTGTCTGAGTGTAACCCAGGCTGTCTTTTTACTTGCTGTAGCCAATAACGTTCTTCAACTTCTGACTTTCCTGCCTTTTCCTCCCAAGCGCTGAGATTACAGATACCTACCACCTCACCCAGTTTGTGCAGTGCTGAATGTCAAACTCAGGCCTTTACTTAATTATAGATAATAGTCAAGTTGACAACCTAAAATAACCATCATGTCCCCCAAAGACTTCTCCGTCCCCAAAGCTCCTTTACCATTACAGTGAAACTTGTTTTTCTTGCCTTGACAGGGTACTTCCAACCTTCTCTAACTAGATTATTAGTCTTTATCCATTCATATCTCTAATAGTTCATTTGCTCAGGGATATTGACTAGGTAAATCAGTATGATGGCAACATCACACCCTTGCTGTGCACTGGATAAGGAACAGGTAAAAGGACTGTGATGGTAATAGTCTTCGTTGTCAGCCTGACTCAGTTTAGAATTGTCTAGAAGACACATCTCTGAGTCAGAACAACAGGAGCACACAGCTAGGTTCTAACTGGGTCGATGGTATGCTGTTGAGCACCAGCGTTCAGATCTCTCTGCTCCTTGACTGTGAGTGCACTTGACCAAACACCTCACACTGCTTCTGCAGCGCTGTCTTGTCGTCGTCACCTCTTAAGTCACAAGCTAACAGAAACAACCTTCCCTTAAGTTGCTTCTTTTACATATATCATCACAATAAGGAGAATAACTACTAATATAGTAACTTGAGTTTAGCTAATAAAGATGCTGGGCAGGTTTGTAGCATTAGAAATGTTTACCTCCCAAGAATCACACAAATCCTCTGGTGTGGCATACATAAAGCAGGTGGTGTTACGTTAACCCGGATGCATGGTGCCTCTAATGCTGTGGGAACCATCTTTATTCCAGGAAAGTTCAATCTTAATGAGACAACTTTGAACAAAATGAAGTTCAAGGTGAAAAACTTGGATCTCTGATGGTACCTCTGACTTGGTTGACACAATCAAATACCTACATTACATTTTTGAACCATTGGTTCTCAACCTTCCTAATGCTGACAACCCTTTAATAAAGCTTCTCATAGAAGGCTTTGAGAAAAAACAGAGAGAGAAAGAAATGAGAGCTGGTACAAGAATTGGTTTTCAACCTCTCCATGGTTGTCAACCCTACTTCCTCCCATCTTGGGACCATTAATTGGGTTATTTTTGCTGATTTCTTTTGGTTCCTGGGCCTTAAATAGGCTGACTAACTTTGTGAAACAACAGATAGATAATTTGGTAGCAAAACCTATTCAGATACATTATCATAAGTTAGCTATGGAGGACCACTCAAGATGAGGTTGTTACTCTATCTAAGGTGTTCCCAAAGCCCATCTCCATCCAACCTAAAAGAGGGGACTTCAGCCCCTAAACCAAACAGAAAGGGGCCACCCAGAGCCCCTCTGACTGGCGATCTGAATTATTGCTTATGCTGCAAGGCTAAGCACTGCAAGGGAATATAAATAAAAGTTAAAAATATCTCTCTGGGTTCCCTGAGGGACAAGCCTGACTGCATAGGGGTTGATGTCAAAAGTATCCCTCTCCAGGAAAAAGACATTGGAATGGGTATGGCCCTCATGCCTCACTGGACAATGACAGGAGGACCTGAGACATTACAAGGTCCCCTTCAATTATTGGAGGTCAGGCCTCTATCCCCACCTTCGCAAGAATAGAATCGCCTAGGCCCTTCTATACTTAGAGAAGGGAGGAGATGTCAGGAGCAGCCCTACATATTAAAGGCCTAAAATCAGCCATAGGCCTAAAGTCAGCAATAGGCCTGACATACATGCATGCTAACACCAAGTCTTGGGTCTCTGTGGAAAAACACTGAAACAGCAGGCTATAAGATATTGTAAACAGGCGACTTCTGTGGAAATTTACCAGCCCAAGTAGTCATAGGTCTTATAAATAGGCAGCCTCGGTGGAGAGTGCCAACTTAGATAAGGACAAGTGAATCATAGGCAGAGTCATAGTGACCTGTCCCCTGAACCTACACCCAGCTGATACCCTGTTCTGAAAGATATCTGTACTCCCCCTGAATACCTATGCTCAGGTGTCATCCCCTTCCCCACGTCCTGTCTTTTTGTGCTTATAACCCCTAAAAATTATGATTTGATTTAAAAAGTAAATAAATAAAAAAATTTAAAAAATAAAAAGTAAAGCTTCTCATATCATGGTGACCCCCAACCATAAAATTATTTTCATTGCTACTTCATAACTGTAATTTTGCTACTGTTATGAATCATAACGTAAATATCTAATATGCAGGATATATGATAAAGGTTGTTCAACACCCCAATGGAGTGATGGCCCACAGGTTAAAAACCACTGTCTTGGACAGATAAAGTCTGTTTAAAGCCAATAGACCAGGTTTCCTATTTACAGTAAAAAATCCCTTTGTCTGAGATAAATTTTCCACCATTTCCTATCCATAGATGCTGACATGCTTTAAAATATAGTTTCTGCACTGGGAGAACACTTCACTAGTAATGTGTTTGCTTTTCATGCACAAGGTAGAGTTTCAGTTCCCAGTCTAGAGTGGGTATAGCACAGCATTTGAGATCTTTGCCATGGCCCCTTCTATCTTGGTGCCATTGTTTCCCATTATACTGGGCCATTCACTTCACATTCTAGCTGGGCCTGAGATGTGCTCTGCTCTTGTCATTTGCTGGCCCACCTGCCAGCTGCTTCTCCTTCACTGTCTGCCAAAACCCAACCCTTAAATTTTTTCTGAGCAATGTTTTCAAAATTAGTATTTCTCCTTTATTTCTCTTTGTTTGTTTTCAAATTCTTATTTTATGTGTATGGTTGTTTTGCTTGCTTGGCTGTCTACATACCACACGCATGCATGCCCTGCATTAGAGGAAGTCAGGAGGAGAACGTGGTGAATCCTCTGGAACTGAAGGCCCCTCACAGACTGATGTGAGTCACCATGTGGGTACTGGAAATTGAATCCAGGTCCTGTAGAAAAGTAGCCAGTACTCTTAACCACTGAGATTATCTGTTCCCAGGGCAGACAGATTAGCAGAGAAAACCATGCATCTCAGCTAAGGCTTTATCTGAAGAGAGAGAAAAGTAAACTTATTTCTAGTCAGTTTGTAAGTGGTAAATGCTTTTTAATACCATGCCCCACCCCCACCAAAGGCTACAAAGCTGTTTTTTTTTTTTTTTATCAGTGTCTTTGAAGGTTTGGTCTCATTCTTACCTTGTAGAGCTTCAAACTCATGACAAACCCCCTTCATTAGTCTTTCAAGGGCTAAGATTTGTGAGACATATGCTTAGCATAAGAACAAATCTTGAGAACACAGAAGAGAAAACTCATCCTGTGTGGACTATGGGAGGTTTTTGTGAGGAGGCCTGAGGCAAGGTTTCCAGAGTTCAGTTTAGTATCACAGTAACGATGTACTGGGATTTACTCTGGGAAACAGATGGAGACACAGGACAAACCCAGACCCTGCCCCTAAGGAGGCTCAAGTCCATGTGATTTACATATGTGACAGGTAAAACTTAGGACAGAGTGGATGTTTGACAGAGTGAACCTCAAACCCCTGGCTGCAGGAAATGCTGTTCCCAAAGGCCCCTCACTGTTCTAACAGCTACGCTGTAGGGGCCAAGCAGGAGTCAGACTCCTAGCCTAGGACAGAGGAAGGCAGAGGTCCTCGTGCAGCACAGTCCTGGAAAAATCCAGATTCCCCACACGGAGAAAGACTGCCTTGAGGATTTCCTATAAGCCTTTGAGAACTCTCTGATTAAACTACACATAAAATTATCTTCTCTTCCTGGCTCCCTCCTTCCTTCTGCCCCTCCCTCCCATTCCCCCTTTCTCCCTCCCATCCCTCTCCCTCCCCTTCTTCTTCTCTCATTCCTTCCTCCTCCCTCCCTCTCTTCTGTTCCTCCCTCCTTTCTATCTCTCCCCCTCCTCCCTCTTCCTTTCTTCTGTCCCTCCCTCCCACTGTCTACCCCTCTATAGCAGGAACAAGGGGGCAGCCTCTGTAAATGCTGGGGGCTATGCAGCTGCAAAACCACCTCCTGTAGGAGGACCTAATTGAGGACTGCCTGAGAGACCAAGGATTGCTGAAGTAGACAATGCCAGCCAATCAGGAACTACTGTTTAAAAGAGATGCTTTCTTGGGACCAGTGGGGTGCAGGTAGAGGGTATTAAAGGAGTTTGCAGTAGTGTTCAGAGACTTTGCTTCAGAGAGTTTCTCACCTGCTCCTGGAGTCTATGTCGTTGTTTCCATGCCACCTCATCTCCAACCCCAAGCACAGGTAGGGTTGGGCAGTGAGTAGTCCAGGGCACAGGCCACACCCCTCCCTTGCTTCTGTTCCCCCTCCCCCCTCCCTCCTCCCTTCTCTTCTGTCCCTCCCTCCCAGCTCTCCCTGTCCCCTCTCTCCTGTTGTCTCTTCTCTTCTTCCTTCCTGGTTCTTCTTTTGCCTCCTCTTTCTCCTCATTTTACTCAAGGTCATGCTTGCATCATAGTCTGATGGCTTTTCCAGCCTTTCCCAGCTCCATTTTTTTTCCTTGAGTATGCTCTCAAACGAACATTTGGCAGTTTAATCCCATCTCAGCTACTTCCCTTCTTTGAGAACTCATTTAAATATATTCATACAAAATATGTGAAAATGCAGAAATATTAATTTGGGGGACTGAAAATATACCTAAGAGGGCTTGTCTGGCATACATGAAGCCGTTTGTTCTGTCCTCAACAGTGTATAAACTGGGTATCGTGGCACACCTGTAATTCCAGCACTTGGGAAGTAGAAGCAAAAGGGTCAGAAAATCAAGGTCATCCTTGGCTACAAAGTAAATTTATGGCCAGCCTGGGCTACAGGAAAGCCTGTCTTGAATAAATGAACAAACAATGGGACTGGCTTTTAAATTCCTGCAGACTAATGTGCCTGCACATAGCAATGTGGTTTTGAACCCAGAGTCAGTGAGGTGGGGAAGCTGAGCACCTGCCAGCTGATGGCTCCTCTCTCAATCCTGATCCTCGACATGAGGATAATACTGACATTGGATGTTACATTTATAACGCACTTTACTTCTTAGACTGGAGAGATAATTTTCTCTCATATGATATGTTTCCTGTTTTGTGTTCTCAAGATTTGTTCTTATGCTGGGCATATGATTCACATCAAATCTCAGCACTTGAGAGACTGATGAAGAGGGACTGTCATGAGTTTGAAGCTATACAAGGTATGAATGAGGCCAAACTTTCAAAGACACTGATAAACAAACAGCTTTGTAGCCTTTGGTGGGGGTGGGGCACAGTATTTAAAAGGTTGTCACTTACAAACTGACTAGAAATAAGTTTACTTTTCTCCCTCTTCAGATAGAGCCTTAGCTGAGATGCATGGTTTTCCCTGTTAATCTGTCTGCACTGGGAAAAGATAATCTCAGTCCAATATTCCTCTTATGTACGTTCATTTTCCTACCGAATAGGCAGCATTCCTGATACACAATTTCACTATGGGTTCATGCTCACTTAATCATCAGTTATTGTTAATTTCAAATCTTAACAACTTTCTCTAGTTTGTCTGAGACCCTTCTTAGAAAAGCCCAGCTATCAATCATCCTTACTCTTATTGTGTTAGTTTGTTATTTCAGCCCTGGTTTGGGCCCTGTAGACAAACCCGAGCCTGGCTTGAGTTTTTGTGGCCTTGTGGGAGAGTCTAAGCCTGGCTCGAGTTTGAGTCCTGTCTTAGTTACTTCCATACCAGGGTGACTCAACAGGAGCTGTTTGGCCCTGCCTCTGCTCAGCTGTTGCTGATACGGAGCTTTGTAATTGGCCCTGTCAGTCACCCCATACTTTCTATCACCCTTCCCTGCCTCCTATGTCATCTCACCCCACCAAAACTCCTCCTCCCTATGCTCCAAGTTTATATAAACAAGAGATTGTTATATTAAAGTTGAGTTCCTGCTTCAACAAGATTCCTGGCCAGGTGTGTTTCTTTGGGCCACCAACACTTACCAGCCCACTCAGCCCCAGAGAGACCCAGCAGGACTGGGACCTCTCTCTCCTCTCGCCTGAACCTGCCAGCTTTAAGAAGCCGACATTAGTTTTCTTCTGGAGACTTACCTCACTGACTTGTGAGCATAGTTGCAGATTTTAAAATACCATTTTTTTTATTCATTATTTCTAAGTATTTTTTGTGTGAAAAGCTTTTAGCTTACGTAGACTACTCTATTTTTAGAAAAGCTTCAGTGTTTTTTTGTGGTATCAGAACGTATTGAGTACATTTTTATAAACACATTAAACTATTCTGATGTTAATCTTGAAGGCACTTTAACAACTGCAGATCAGGACAAAATTATACAACATGGCCAATAAATGGTTTGTGTTAAAAGACTAAAAGGCTAATTAAGCATTAGAAATGTATGATCTAGAATCTCTGTTTTAGCTTCTTTTGAAGAAAACAATAAATAGAGAGATGGTTGGGAAGGGATGACAGCCATGTAAAGAACTTTTTAGGCAGAATATTTCATTAAGGGGTTCTGATTGTAACAAGAAAATTGGCTTAGAAATTTGAAGTTCTCATATGCAAATCAATGGCTCAGGATGTTTGCTATTCCTCTATTCTTTGAGTATAAAGATGATTTAGCAAAAAGTTGTCAGGCCTAGAAGCGGAAGTGCAAATGCATAGATGTTGAGTGTTATAAAAAAAATGGGGTTATTTTTATGAAGAACAAAGGGGCAATCAGTATGCAACACAATCTTTAAATTATATTGTATATAGTCTAAGGAGACTTCTCAGTGGGTGTGGGTGCTTATTCTGCAAATATGAAGACTTGAGTTCTAATCTCCCCACACCCACATAAAAATCCAAGCACAGCTGTCATGCCTGTACTCCAACCTTGAGGGGGTGGAGAGAGGTGGGTCCTGAGATCTTGGCTATGAGAAACAGTGAGCTTCAGATTCAGTCAATGAGGCAAACAGTGGTAGAAATAACAACACAGACAACGGATATATGGAATTATATTTGACACTACTATGTCTACTAATAAAATCTTACTTGACAAAAGCAGAGTGAGTTTTTCCCAGTAGACCAGGGTTACAAGAAACATGAAGGCATATTCACGAGGTAGAAGAAACGTGACATCTGAGAAAATTTGAACCTATTCAAAGGAATGAAGAACACCAAGACTTGTATAATAATATAGATAAATAAAAAATATAGATTTTCCATTAATATCCATGTTATATCTTAATCATGGTTTAAGCAAAAAAAAATTTAAAAAGACATTGTAAGTTAATGTGTGCATGCTTATTATCTTATGTGGAAGGAAAATGCACAACAATAGAACAAAGACAAGAGAAAGAGAGAGAAATTGAAGTTCATGATGCAATGCATTATCTGAAGGTAGACTGGATAAGTTAAGTATTTACGTCATAACCCTATACAACCACATAAAATACTTTGTACTTAGTAAGCCAAGAGAGAAGATAAAAGAGGACATTGAAAATTACTAAATTAACTCAGGAAGGCAGACAACAAGATAAAAGTAACAGAAAATATAGAAGACAAGTAGAAACAGGTAAAAAAGTGTGTGTGGGGTGCATGGTAGTATATTGACTTCACTAAATAAAAATGGTCAAACACTCCAGCAAAAAGCAGGGATAGATGGAATGAAAACAAATACAACAATACACTCTCCACAAAAGAAATATGCTTTTGCCAGGCATGGCAGCTCATACCTATAATCTCATCCTTCAACAGGCTCAAGCAGAGGGATTGCCAAAAGTTTGAGGCCAGCCTAGGCAACATAGTAAGTTCCAGGCTGTCAAGGCTACACAGGGAGATTTTTGTCTTTTTTTGTTGGTTTTTTTTGTTTGTTTGTTTGTTTGTTTGTTTGTTTGTTTGTTTTTTGAGACAGGGTTTCTCTGTATAGTCCTGGCTGTCCTGGAACTCACTCTGTAGACCAGGCTGGCCTCGAACTCAGAAATCCACTGCCTCTGCTTCCCAAGTGCTAGGATTAAAGGCATGCGCCACCACTGCCTGGCTGAGATTTTTGTCTTAAAAAAAAAAACTGAAAAAAAGAACAGAAAAATCTGAAGTTTTTCTTTAAGTACAAACACATGGGCTTAAATATCAAGATGAAAAGTGCAATTATATCTAATGAACCTATATTGATTATGTGTTTGTCAAATGTGCACACTAAAATTTTATTTATTTGTTTCAGAAAGCTTATATGCCAGAATATTTAAAATGATACTTAAAAGTTTTTTGGTTTTTTTTTTGTGTTGTTTGTTGTTTTTTTGAGACAGGGTTTCTCTGTGTAGCCTGGCTGTCTGGAATCACTCTGTAGACCAGGCTGGCCTCGAACTCAGAAATCGCCTGTCTCTGCCTCCCAAGTGCGGATTAAAGGGTGCGCCACCACCCGGCTGATACTTAAAGTTAAAGTGCAGTCCTGGTAGAATCACACCCACAAGTTGAGAACCAGTGCTCTAAACTCTACTTTCAAATGCTAAGGTTCTAGAAGTTACTATAAAGTTATCATCAGATATCTTATGTCCATTTTCTTTCCCCAAGGATAAGGTTTGAGACTGGTCCATATTGTTACATGTGTTAACATTTCCTTGCTATTGGTACTGTTTGGTATTCTATTGTATCTATTTATTAGTTAACTTTCTTGTGACATTGTATACTGACCAGCATCAAATTTTGCACCAAAACTAGGTGAAGTGGAGTATGACTGAACACTGGAGGAATACTGGCCCAGGGCCAGCCTGGGTTACAGAGTTACACCCTATCCAAACAAAGAAACAACAAATCTTAGATCTACTTGATCTAATAGAGAGAGATAGCATGTATACTTATTAGTTCATCATCTGCAGGTATCAAAACACCAAATTCTGACTGACACTAAAACCCATGATGAAGAACCCATATTTCGGTTTGGATGCTTTGATAAAGAACACCAGTACAATATTAAGACATGAATTGTATTTATCAAGATTTTTTTTTTGTTGTTTTTATCCTTTAAATTCCCCTGAACCTTCACCCAGCCAATACCCTGTTCTGAAAGATATCTGTACTCGCTCTGAACACCTATGCTCCGGTGTCATCCCCTTCCCCACGTCCTGCCTTTTTGTGTTTATAACCCCTATGTGAATAAGTTAAAATTACTATTTGATTTAAATAATTAAATAAATAAACAAAAACAAAAACAATTTATGTTTACCTGCCGTGTGCATATGTGTGTGTGTGTGTGTGTGTGTGTGTGTGTGTGTGTGTTGTGCGCCACATGTCTGTAGCTGATCACAGAGGTCAAAAGAAGGTACTCAGTACATTGGAGATAAAATAACTGTTAGCTGCCTGATACACGTGCAAAGAATTAAAATCGGTCCTCTGGAATAGCAGCAAGCTCTCAACTGCTGAGCATCTCTTCACCTCCTTTGTTATAATTTTAATTTGCTAATTATTAGTTAGTTAATTAATTAATTAGAGACATGGTTTTTTGTAGCCCAGATTGGTTTCAAACTCATTATGTAGCCATGGTTAGTTAACCTTGAACTACTTACCCTTCTGGCTCCACTTCCCAAGTGTTAGGATTACAGACATGTACTATCATGTCCAGTTAAGATTTTTTTTTTTTTTAATGCTTTTTGTTTGAGACATCTCACTTTGTATCCGGGGTTTTTCCTAGAGCTCACTCTGCAGTCCAGATTGGCCTCAAACTATGGCAATCCCCTTCTCTTAACCTCCCGTGTGCTGAGATAACTGCCTTGGCTTTTTTATGTTGATATTTAGAAAAATCAGGGAGGGGGGAGCACTCTAAGAATAATGGATAAAAGCATGGGCTTAGATGGAAGATCTCAGTTTAATCTCTCTTCCTGAGCTGTGTGACATAGCAGATTTTCTTATTCCCACATTTTCTATATTTTTTCCTCTTCTTTTCTGTTTTTGCATCCAAGATCTCCCACGTGCTACAATTACAGGTGTGCCTCTGCATACCTGGCTAGCTTAACTTTCTGCATTTGAATTTCCTGATGTGCCAGGTGGGCAATGGCAGTTACTATCTATAGAGGTGTGGAAATTAAATGAACTAGTCTGCAGGAGCTGCTGTGGGTTATCTGAGGCACATGGGTGGCATATGAATACCATCATCCCATTGCTTTATTGTAATTCTTTATTACTTAAAGTGCCTCTGACCTTAGAAAGATGATGATAAAGCCCCATGATAGTGCAGGTCGTAGCAAGGCCTAAAATAAAGAAACCATTTCCTTTCTTCACTTCTGCTCCCCCATTCTGCATAAATGGTTTCTCCTGAGCTTGCTCCATGGTGTTTCACAAAGCAGCATGTGTGCAGTACTTCCTGAAGGGTCCTAGAGGTGAAGCCCAGCCCTTGTTTGCATTTATGTCACTTATCTATTCCTCTTGATGACATCCAGTGTCCTGCATCAGCTTCTCGTTGCTGTGAAATGCTAGAGGAAATACTTTAAAGGGTGAAGGAGTAGTTTTGGCTCCTGGCTTGAGAGTTTTCACTTGCATCTGTTGCTTCTGCTGCTACACAGAGCATCAGAGTGGAGAGTGCATGATAGAGAGAGTCTGCTCACCTCATGGCAACTAGGAGTCGGAAAGAGAGGAAAGGATGACAGAGAGGGAGAGGGAGGGAAGAAGGAATTGGAGGGGAGATTGGGAGAGGAGCAGAAAGAGGAGCAAAACCAAAGATAAGATACCTCTTCAATGGCAAGTTCCTACTAACCTGCTTAGACTTGGTCCCACCCACTCTGAGTCCATTCAACTCTGAATTCATGGATGGATTGATCCTTTGATGAGTCCTGAGCCCTTGTGATTAATCCCATTTTAAGGTTGAATCTCAGAACATTGCTGCATTGAATATTATGCCTGCTTCCTAAGTCACATGAGTCTCCAGGTGACAATTTATATCCAAACCACAAGACACGCATTAACTTGAATTTTTATTATACACGTCACTCATTCTTCATTAGAATTGTGTTGCATTTTATCAGACAGCTTTACAATCATGTATACTATTTATTATATGTACATTACTCCCACTGTTTATGAATGCATCATGGGAAAATTTCTTTTGCAACTTTTCCTTTTTGTAATGGCTACTAAAGGGGAAAGTTCTAGCAGTAGGATTTCTGGATTAAAGTATTTCTGTGTTTTCTATTTTGATATTGTTTTATGAATCACTCTCCTAAAAAGATGCTTTGTTAGTTTGATGGCATCTTATATTGGGATGTAATCCTGAAAATATCCAGCTCTTAGGGCATGCTAGGCAAGGACTCTCTGAGTGAGCTTCATCTCAGTCATTGCTTGCTTGAGACCGGGCTTTACTATGTAGTGTAGGCTGGCCTTAAACTGTCAATCAATCTTCCTAGCTTCACCTCTTCAGTGTTAGAATTACAGGCATGTAGCACCATGTCCTGAAATAGATTTAAATAATAGATGTAGCACTTGAAATAGATTTAAATTAAATCTGTTAGATTTATTTTGCTATTCCATTATCTTTGCTTTGCCTGGGTTTCTGATTCTTTCCGTAACATAATATTTGAAAGATATTAGACTTGTAGCTACATTGAAATTTGAAAAATACAGCAATATAGCTACAAGTCCAGGTCATGGTTTTCTCTACAGCAGTGGTTCTCAACCTCTGGGTCTGATCCCTTTGGAGGGGTAGTTGAACAACTTTTTTATGGGGGTCACCTAAAATCATTGGGAAATGCAAATATTTACATTAGGAGTCATAAAAATAGCAAAATTACAATTATGAATTAGCATGGAAATAATTTTATGATGGGGAGGGTCACAGCAACAGGAGAAACTGTATTAAAGGGCTTCGGGATTAGAAAGGTTGAGAACCACTAATCTAAATAGATTTTACTGAGATTTTTTTTTGTCAGTTGTTCAAAAAATTTCTTTATAGTAAAATAAAATTGCAAACCCATTCCACTCAGTTGTGCTAGCTTTCTTTGTGGTTTTGTTTTGTTGGGGATTGGGAGTTGTTTTGGTGGGTTTTTTTTTTTTTTTTTTTTTTGACTTCTTTAATCTTGAAGATTTCATGTATTTTTCTTTTTTCCAGTCTTAGCAGCCATTGAGTAGAATGTCAAGGTTTGGAGTTATGGCTTACATGCGTCAGACTCAGATCATCCACAAGGAGCTACATGCCCACAAGGTTGCTAAGGTAGCACTCTGTGGCCAGCAAACCAGTTCCCATCAGTGTCAACCTGAGCCCATCTGACGTGGCTTCTTCTTCCTCTAGGGTTTTCTATGAGGACAATATTTTCCCCCTTGTTCTTCAACACAGACCCTGGAATGACTCATTAAGTTACCTCAAGTATCATGGTATTTAGCAAGCAAATTGATTTCTATGATTCTGTCCCATTTGTGAACTGGCAGACTTTACCTTTCTCCAATGTGTCTGTTGTTCTGTAGGTCCTTGGTGCTTTCACAATAGTCCATAGTCCCTTAATTCACAGTGTTACTCTGCTATGTCTGATCAGCCTAGCCTTGGATGTTTATTTACTTGCAAATAACACAAAGTGTTCCTATTCCATCTTGTATTTTTCCTAACTCAGATCTACTCTACCATTTCCTCAAAGATGCCTGGTTCCTTTTTGGGAAGTATGCTGTTTGGAAAATAAGGCTTTGTGTTAAAAGGGAAAGTGTGGTGTGTGTGCTTCTAAGTCCCCTTAGAAGGCAGGACCATTACATATACAAACAGTGGAGTAGGACATGTCCCTACATATAGAAACAGATTATCTATATCCATTACAAACTACTTGACTATCTGTGTGTCATTCCATCTCTCATTCCAGACCTATTTCCACATTCCCAGATATCTGCCTCCCATTATTAACCATGTATATATGTGTTTATTGGGCCAATTGCTGGGATATATAAAAGATAACTAAGATGGTTGACCTACATTTCTGGTGGCAGGTATCAATTAAACTGTAATATTTAAAGGTCTTTTTGCCTTTAGCATGACAAAAATAATCCAGAGTTCAAACATTGACTAATTGCTCCACCCTCCACGAACAATCCTCTGACTGAGTTGATTTGTGAATTTCAGCTTATGCATTCATTGGTGTGACATGTGCTAAGAGCAAGCTGTGGCAGTGCTTCCTTTCTCTTCATCAGCATTTTTCCAATGATGCTTGTGGTTTAAAACTAAGAAATACATATCTTACCAAGTCTTGAAAGTCTTTATCTATTTAGATGTTTTTTTCAATGCTTTGATCACAAAGGGGTATTATTTTTCTCTCCTCCATCAGAAAATGCAGAGATTATATATGGATTTTTTTCTCATTAAAATGTTTTACATGGAATCTTTAATGAATTTCTCATTTTTGAAATAAACTTGCCCTTCTGAAATAAGTCCTCTTTGGTCATACTAATTTTTTTTTAATATGAAATTGGATTTCTTCTGCTAATTTGAAATTTTTACCAGTATCTGTAAGATATGTGTTTTGGTTTATTTTTTTCTTTTAGCCTTAGGATCATCTGACTTCTGATGTCTAAAATTTTGATGGTGTCTTTCAGTTTCTCCTGTAGAGAATGGGAGTAGTTACGACCCTCCCAGCAGCAGGGTTGTCAGGTCAATCGGGCGGGCGGGTGGACTTGGAAGTGCTTTGCAGATAGAAAACAGGAGGCATATTTAATCATTACAGCAGCCAAGAGCAAAGCAAGCTAAGCAACAGGGGCAATTGAAGCTACCTCAGCTGAGAACGAAGTAGACACTTGCAAAGATTTCATGGAAGTTATCTCAGAGTTCAGTTTTAATAAGTATTAAAATTTGATTAAACCATGAAGTAAATAACCTGTGGAAGGGGAAGAGTGTAAGTATATAGAGGCTTTCGATTGTGGAATTCATTATGGCCACAGAATGCTGTGCTGTTGATATTCCGACACACTGGTTTCTTCGAGTCTTTGAAGAAGCTAAAAGCTTCCCATCTGAAGGTCAGGGAGGGCAGAGGCTTCACCAGCGGCAGAGCCTAACTCAGCTCCTAGCAAGGTGCGTGCTTGATAAACAGTTGGAGAGCATTCTGATCATAGGAAACTGTAATTGTCTTTGCTTCCCCTAGAGTCCATGATCCTCTTACACAGTAGGTAATTTTAAAGAGCATTTCACATGATGCTGTGGTGCCTATTCATTCATCAGTTATGCTCTTCCTACAGCAGCTATGCCTTCTATTAATGAGTGGGAAAGCCATTTGCTTTTAGATATTGTCTCTCTGGACATCCTGTGAACCACCCCAAGTTTTACGTTGATTTTGAATAAGTTTTGTAAGTGAGACCAATCTGCTGTTCTCCTCGTTTATATTTGTGCAATTTTTGGATTGAGGTGTTTGTGAGGCTTGAAAACACATTAGACGTTTTAATTTAATTTCTTTGAGAATTTCTACATGAGTGTTGTACGTACATCATTTCCACTCGCACCCCTGCCACCTGCCCTCTACCCCTCAGTAACTTCTCTGGTGCCTCCCATCCCTCTCAACTTTATGCTCCTTCTATAATTATCAATGTTACACACACGCGCGCACACACACACACACACACACACACACACCACATTATATGCATATAAAGCAAACTTTCAAAATAATGACTTCCTATGACTTTTTCAAATATCCTTACTCTTGGTTGTCTCTTCTCTCTGCTCCCCCATAGTCCCTCCTGCCCCTTCAGAGTCACAATATTCTATTATCCCTCTTTCTAGTGATCATTGTCCCCTGCCCTTTTCTGCATTCCTGTCTTCTGCAGTTACTCCAGATTATATTCTCAAATCTAAAGGTTCAGAGCCAGGATCCATAAGAGGGAAGGTGTAACCTTTATCTCTCTAGGTATGCATTACCTCATTCAGTACAGTATTTCTCAATTTCATCTATTTAGTTGTAGATTTAATTTCTCTTTACAGCTGAATAGAATTCCATTTGTGCATATATGCACATTTTTATTATCTATTCACTAACTGAAGGACATCTAAGTTGTTTCCAATTTCTAACTATTGTGAATAAAGTGACTGTGAACTCAGCTGAGCATGTGTCTCTGCAGTAGGATGTCAAGTCCTTTAGGTATATGTCGAGGAGGGTGTAGCTGGGTTGTGTGGTTGATCTTGTTTTAGCTTCTAGAAATTCTCCACACTGACACTCGAGTAGAACGGCTGCACCAGTTTTCAGTCTCACTAGCAGAGTGAAGGTTCCCTTTCCCCAAATCCCCTCCTGCATTTTGTTGATCGTTTTGTTGATCTTAGTCCTTCTGACCTGGTGAAGAGAAAACCTCAAAGTAATTTTAATTTGCATTTCCCTGATTGCTAAGGATCTTGAACAATTTTTAAGATGTCTCTTAACTATTTTTATTTCTTCTTTGGAGAATTCTCTGTTGAAATCCATAAATTCATAGTCCATTTCTTTAAACTGGGTCATTTGTTTTATTGAGTCTTTGGTTTTGAGTTCTTCTTGTAAGTACAAATCCTCTATCAGCTGTGGAAGATTCTCTATCACTCAATGGGCTTCCCTGTTGCCCACTGTTTCCTTTGCTGTACAAGCTTCTTAGTTTTATGAAATGCAATTTGTCAATTTCTGAGCAAAACTTCCATGACGCTGAGAGAACAGAAGGCATCCTGTGGAGAGATCCCTTTCTGGTTCCTATATGTTGGTTGTAGGAGACTGCCTATACTTTTCTTCCAGCAATTTCAGTTTTACGTTGAAGTTGAGGGCTTTAACCCATTTGGATGTTTTTTGTTTTTTTGGTTTTTTGGAGGTTTTTTTTTGGTGGGGTTATAGATAGAAAGATGACTGTAGTAGCGCTCATCTTTGGGTCTCCTGTCCTGCTCCTGTTTTTGTGCCAAAGTTAGCTGGTCTTATTATGGTAGCTCTGTAATGTAATTTTATATCTAAAATGATAATC
Source organism: Mastomys natalensis (assembly GCA_021653895.1). Classification (NCBI taxonomy): domain Eukaryota; kingdom Metazoa; phylum Chordata; class Mammalia; order Rodentia; family Muridae; genus Mastomys; species Mastomys natalensis. Next base: position 28,756 of record JAJTUV010000708.1, read on the forward strand.
TCTCCAGCTTAATTATTTTTACTCAGGATTGCTTTGAATATCCAGGGTCCTGTATGCTTCCATATGAATTTAAGAAGAGATTTTTTTCTAGTCTGTGAGGAATGTCATAGGGTTTTGAGTGGGATTGTATCCAATATGTAAATTGCTTTTGGTAGGATTGCCATCTTCACAATATTAATTCCATCAATCCGTGAGCATGAGAGTCTTCCCATTGTCCAGTTTCTTTTTTAATCTCTTTTTCCCCCCTGGTTTTTAAAGTTTCATTGTAGAGATCTTTCACATTTTTGCTTAGGTTTATCCCTAGATATTTAATTCTTTAGAGACTCTTGTAAATGAAAGTATTCCCATGATCACTTTCTCAGCATGTTTGTTGTGGGATTATAGAAAGGATGATTTTTATAAATTAGTTTTGTATACTGCCACTTGGCTTAAATTGTTGATCACTTCTAGTTTTCTGGTAGAATTTTTGGGATCCATTATCTGTGATATCATGCCATCTACAAACAGGGATAATTTGTCTTTTTATTGGTATTTCTTAAATTCTTCCTTTCCCCTCTTGTCTTCTGTTATGGCTAGTGATTCAAGAACCATACCAAGATTGTGTCATTTCCCAGTACCTGTTCTACTTTAGAGAAATGTCTATGGGCTGTAAAGGAGAATGTATGTTCTTTAGTGTCTGGGTGGAAGATTCTATAGAGATCTTTTAGGTCCCTTTGACATATGATGTCACTTACTTCCAAATTGTGTCCAAATAACCCATCACTTGAAGAAAGTAAGGTATTGGAAATCATTGATTATTCTTGAGTTGGGGATTAATATGAGTCTTGAAGTTTAGCAGTGCACTTTTTATGAAACTGCACATGCTAGAGTTGAAGTGTTGTCTTCTTGTTCACGTGATCAGAATGAAGTGTCTTTTATCTCTTCTGATTAATTTTGGTTTGTCAAATCGGATAACAACTCCAACTTTTCCTGGTCCCATTTGCTTAGAATGTTTTTGGCATTGTTGTTTGTTTGTTTGGTTTTGGTTTTTTTGTTTTTTTGGCATTTTTTTCATTCTAAAATGCTGCCTAACATTGAAGATAAGGTGGGTTTTTGTAGACAATAAGAGGATGAATTTTTTTCATAGTCCTTTCAATTAATCTTTGTCTTTTGATTAAGGAGTTGAGATCATTAATACTTAAAGTCGTTACTGAAAGATGTGTATTGATTGCTGTCACTTTGGAGGTTTTGTTGTATTCTTAGATGTTTTGTGTTTCAGTATTACAATGATTACACTCGCTCTCTTCCTGTAGTCTTTTGACTATGCCTATTCCTCTCTTGAGTCTTCCTTGCTTCCAGTATTCTCGGTTGTGCTGGTATGGTAGACAAGGATTCTTTTAGCCTGTTTGTTTAAGGGAAAATTGTCCTTTTTCTGTCAACAATGCTAGGTAGTTTTGCTAGGTAATGTCGTCTGGGTTAGCATCTCTGGTCTTTGAGAACTTAAAATAGACTGCTTCATTCTCTTTTGCCTTTCAAAGTTTCCAATGAGGACTCAGCTGTAATTCTGGTGGGATCTTCTTTATGTGTGACATGTAGTGGGCTGTTCTCTAGGAGCTTTCCATGCCCTTTCTTTGTTATATATATGTAGTGTCTGAACTATAGTATGCTATGGGGAGTTTCTTTCCTGGTCCTGTTTGGTGTTCGATGTTATTCTTGTATCTGTATGAGTATGTCTTCCTTAATATAGGAGGGGTTTCCGTGTTCTTGTTGAAGATCTGGTTTATGCCATTGACCTGGAATTCTTCTCTTACTCGTGTACTTATAGAAACAAAGAATTGATTTTTTTTATCATATCTCAAATTTCATGCATAACCTTTTAATGTATTTTTAAATGTATCATTTTCTTTCATTGACTGGTATAATTTCTCTACTTCATCTTCAACTTCTGATATTATGTGCTTCATCCATTGGACTGGTAAGACCTGGTAAACCTGAGTTTTCTAATTGGATCGTTGAGATTTTCAGTTCTCTCTTCACTTCAGATTGAGTTACCTTCAGTATGTCTATCACTGTATTGAATTCAGTGTTCAAATCTTATATTGTTTTCATTATTTCATTCATCTGTTTGTATTTTCTTGGAATTCAGGATTTACTTCTGTATTTAAAAGTTCATTCATGTATTTGCTTGAGTCCACCTTTAATTATTTGATTCCTTCTTGATTTTTTTTTTTTTATATGATTGTATTTGCAGGGCAGTGGTGGTGCACGCCTTTAGTCCAGCACTTGGGAGGCAGAGGCAGGCAGATTTCTGAGTTGGAGGCCAGCCTGGTCTACAGAGTGAATTCCAGGACAGCCAGGGCTACACAGAGAAACCCTGTCTTACAAAAAAACAAAACAAAAAAATTAAAAATAAAAATTAAAAATTGTATTTGACTGTAGCTTTCACCAACCCAGAACTCACTACGTAGACGGGACTGGCCTTGGACTCACATAGATCTGCCTGCTTTCCTGCCTGCCTAACTTTGCCTCCTGACTGCTGACATTAAAGCAGTGCCTGCTATGGTCACTCAAATCCATAAATTCTTCTATCATGAATATAATTGTTCTTTTAAAGTTTGTGTCCTATGTTTTGTCTAGGTAATTTCCATTGGAGAACATTTCTGTAGGACTGATTATCTTTGGCTAGAAGATATGAATTTGGTTTTTGATAATGTTTGAGCTTTTGCCATAAGATCTAGGCATGTGAATCTATTTCGTTGGTTGTGTGCCTATATGCCTATGTTGAATGGCAGTTGGGTTTCTTTTGCTGTTTCCTGAACTTGGTTGATTTTGGGTCAGATTGAAGGAGTCAGCAGGTCAGTCTTTTAGTAATTAGTGTTACATATTGAGTACAGAAGCTGGGGTACTCTAATTCAGTGAAAATTGGTGTGGTTTAAGGGTCTTAATGACTATTTCTTGGATGAAATCTAAGAAAGTCCCCTAGTGAGAGTCTCAGTTGGCCTGAGTCTAAGAAGGCAGTACAGAATATAAGATCTGTCAGACTCTCTGAAGAGCCTGAAAATATGTGTGCTGGGCAAGCCTGGGCCTGGAGGACAGCACAGGTCCAGAGACATGGGTTTGACTAATCAAGCAAGAGTGTACAAGGAGCTTGAAAGTATTAATTCTGTATCCATTTTTAAAAACAATTTGAGAGATATTGGTTGTAATTATTTGAGAATTTGTAGAATTGTCTTATGAACCCATCTGCACTTTTCCTGTTTGGAAGGCTAGTTTGCTATTTCAATCTATTTATTTTGGATTATTTTTTTTAACTTGCTTTTACTTATCTCTTCTTGGTTTGGAAGAATCTAAAAATCCCATTCTCTTCATTTTTCTAGCTAGAATCTAGACTTTTGAAACTATGCCCATCTAAAGGCTTTGAATTTCTTTGGTGTCTATTGCTTTGAAAAGTTTTTGGTTAGCATACAAAGAAATGGGTTTCTTCATGTATATAGGATTACTCTTTTTTGTTATTACTATTATTTGCCCAACTCCTACTGCCCTTCACTGTCTCTTTCCCTCTTCTTGCTGGTTCTGCTTCTTCTCCCAAATATGGTCCTCTTTTATCTGCTTATTCATTATAATATATATATATATATATATTATATAGTATTATTATACATGTATGTATGTATATAAAATTTTCTCTAGTTTGCTTCACTGAGATCTTGTCCTCCCTTCTCTGGTCTCCTTAATGCTTTCATTACTCGCACACACACACACACACACACACAGGGAGAGAGAGAGAGAGAGAGAGAGAGAGAGAGAGAAGAGAGAGAGACATACACACCTAGATACCATATATATAGAGAAAGCATGCTATACCTGTCTGTCTTCCTATGTCTGTTTATTTCATTTAACATAATGTTTGCAGTTCCATCTATTTGCTTTTTATTCTTAACATTTTAATTTGTGATCTCATGGGCCAGCAGTACTATGAAGACTGGAAAAGTTAGATCTGGGAAGATCAGTTTCCTCTTTGTTATTGATGGATTGTAGTTTCAATTTGGGGTTTTTGTTTTATAAATCAGATTGTTAATAAGCAAGACCTAATCCTTAGCTGATCATGCAGAAGTTGGGGTGCAATGGGTTAGGGAAGCAGAACCACTCCTATTCACGATGTGTTCCATGACTCAAGCTAACCAACATTCTGAAAGCCTCTGCCCATGCATTGTTTCCAATCATTTCATGTTCATCACACTCCTCATTTAATTTCTTTCATCTCTCTCCATATTTGAGTGACATATTTATGCTTGCCATTTGGTTAAATCTAGAAACACATAGGTCTGCTATTTCCAACAATCTTTTATCCATGGTGTCTACAAATTTTTCTCTTGTACATTTTTACTTGTAGGCTATAGATAGAAAAACTGAGTGCTAATGTTTCCCAGGCTATCTTCCATAGTTCATAATACCATCTATACTTTCGTTCCCCCTCCCTATGGTAAATTTTGAGTGTGCTTTGCTTCTCAGTGTTTTTCATGTCATTAATCTTTCTCTTCAGTCATATTTGTACCACTAATTATCTTGTATACTTATCTTTTACCATTTTCCATGGTTTCTAAATGTAGTATATAATCTAAATATATATATGTACTATACATACTACACAGAAACAGCTGCTTTTACATAATTATCGACTATTATCATTGCAATTATTATTAGTCCCTGTTTGAAAGAAGTATTGGATATATATGCATTTCTTTTAAATTGCTGTTTTTCCTCTGTGATTGAAATTATTTCATATTTTAAATATCCATTTTCCATAGGGTTATATTTTTCCAATTGACTTGTAGTTTTTGAGAGAGCTGTGATTGTATCTCATGTTATTTGCTAGGCATTATATTCCTTGAACTGCCTGTTCAGTGTCCAGAGGAACTCGTCTGTATTGAGGAGTGTTGTGTTGGCCAACTAAGACTTCCACTGGACTCCTTCACAGAGGCAGAGCTTCCTACTACTTCGAGTATGTTTAGTGGTTCTTAGAATGGTTCCTCACTCACTTTAGACTTCAAAGAGATCCCAATATCACCTTGCTCTGGGGCATGGATGGTGGGAAGGGGATGTTACCTTATCCTACCCATGTGATAGAGTCAGAGGTCACTGCCTACAGCAACATCTAGGAAGGCAACACATCCAATAAAATGAAATTGTTGGCATAGAGGCTACAGAGTTCATATCAAATATTCTTGTCTCTTTCCCTAACTCAGACAGGTCTCAGGGTAACTCATTTAGAGTTCTGTTCTGATAGTAGTCTCTTTTGTTTGTGGAAAATTCCATGGGGATTGAAATCTGTTACTGGCTTTGGCACAACATATTTGTTCAGTCTCAAAGTAGAATCAAACATTCAAAAGAATTTTCTTGTAGAAAGACTAGGTGCTGAGGATGGAGCAAAAAGAAGAGAAAGATCTTTAGTTTGATAAATATAGCAACTCCCAGTGAAGAGATGCTAATAATAGTGGAGGGTCCCTCCAAGGTCTTTTGAACCTGACTATAAGCAAATACTTAAGTCTGATGCATTTGTACAATGTCATGTTGTACATGGTTACTAGAACCAACAGAACACTTTCTGCCAAATATGAGCCATCATTTTATTAGCATCTGTGTGATCTTACAACAGTTTCCTAGAAGGAGCTGCTTGTAATTCACACCATAGTACCACTGAAGCACTCATTAGAAGACTTGATAATAATATAGAAGATGCTAGAAAATAATCTACTAAGTGCAACTTGGTAATTCCAGTATGAAATTTAATTTACTGAAGTTGTATTGATGTCAAGTAAAATACTGAAAGTCTGAAATGTTCAGGTAATTTAAAATCCTATCAAATTAAGAGAAGATTGTAAAGCATCTTAGGAAAGAACAAGCAGAATGCCTATTAGGATAGAGTTTAAGTACTTGACAGTATCTTTTGGAAATGACTTATTAAAAGCTAATTCAGGGCTACAGGAGGGATACTTCTTCACCATGCTTGAGCTGTTGCATCTTCAATATCTATGGATGGATGGATGGATGGATGGATGGATGGATGGATGGATGGATGAAAACCAATTCATTTCACACATACTGAGATTTAAGACAGACAGACAAGTATATCTAAAGGATATTGGGAAGGAAAGGAGTCCCTTTCTGGAATCTGGTTGAAGTCTTTTACAGCCCGCAGTCAAGACTTGCAGCACAGTTCACATTTGCTATGAAGGCTGACTACACAGAGACAATATCCTGTTTATATAGACATTGTTTGAATAACAGTGTTAAATGGAAACAATGTTAACGTCATGCTTATGATCTGGTGGGTTTGTCCTTTTCTAGTTGTAAATATACATTTTCTAGGACTCTAAGATGAACCCCATCTAGAATTTAAAAAAAAAAAAAGGGGTTAACATTTTGTGGCCTATTGTTTTGACAGATTATGTTACAGTCCTATCCAAGGTGTGGGTTTGTGATGCCCACGTGTGGGAGTGGGTTCTGTTGGGCTGAGCTGCGGATCCTGCGTGTCTATCCCCCAGGCGGATGGAACCAAGGCTCAGGGATCAGAAGCCGGGAATTTGACTCCAGGAGGCAGTGGGCAGAAGTTGAGCTGGGAGAAGCTGTAGAACTCCACTCCAGGTGTGGGGAGATCTCAATCTGAGGTCTCTTGGGGACAGAGCTCCTGGGTTGGGGGTCTCCAGGCTGAGGGGACTGAGGAGACCAGCTGGTCTCAGCCCTTGGGCTCCCAGGTGCCGCTGGGAGGCTACAGAGAGACCAAGATGGTGGACATATGAACTGGACCAGCGTGCAGCTAAGAGGGGCGAGGGGGAGAAGCTCGAGCGGAGGCCCACTGGGTAGAGACTCTTGGTCGAGGTGACTCGCTTGGCTGGGTCATGGCTGGCTCAGCTAGCTTGCTTGAGTTGATGGGTTCCGTGGCTGGAACCCAGAGAGGTCCTCGGCAGGATATTAGATGGCAGCTCGTAGTTGAAGGCCCCCTCCATGGTTCTCCATGGTGGGACCCAAGTACGAGAGGAAGTTCATGGTTTTAAAAGGTTTATTGTGATGGCAGAAAGTGGATGAGGCTGTACCCTGTATCCTCAGGGAAGTCCTGACATTAAATACCTTTTGCAAGGAGGAGGGTCTGGGAAGGAATGCTTAATTGGCTATGCCCTCTTGGCCTTTAGGTATCTCATTAATATGGAGATCTCTTGAGGCTCTATGGCCTGTAGTCATGCCCTCTACCTGTGCTATGTGACTGAAGGCCACAAATCTTTCTTTGGGAGGGGCTGTGGATAAGTGAAAGGAACCAGGGCTCAGGAGCAAGGCTGAACACCTACGGTCCATCCCATTAGGGTAACTGGAGTTCAAAGCAGACTCAACTGGGTACCCACTGCTTCTCACAGCGCACTGCCCCACATAAGGTACCTCTAAAGCCACCCTATAATCTACTATCACAAAAAAAGGAAAAGGTGCTTCTTAGTAATTCTTTGAGCTTTTAATTTAGACTGTTCATGTGGTTACCTCTAAGACACAATGCACAGCAGTCCTTTGAGAAGCCATGGTGATACTCTCAGATGTGTCTTATTCTTTCCCTGTTTTTCCCCCACCCCACATTCCCAACATAGTATTTCTATTATTTGGGAAGTTTGTACACTGCACCCAGATTACACTGGCTTCCCATTTCTCCCAGCTGTATCCTCACAGCTTTCTGCCCCCACCCCAAAGTCCAACAAGTCCAATTTGTGATACCCACAATTTGTGTGTGACTTGTGGAGCATGATTAAACTCCTACTGGCCTCTTTCTTTTTGTAAATAAATTTACATCCCCAAAACAGCTTCCCCTCCCTCCTCTCCTCCCAGTCTCTCACTGTCCCCTCCCATCTCCCCCACCTCCAGTTCTCCCTTTCTCCTCAGAAAAGGGGAAGCCTCCCATGGGTATCAATCTTCCTTGGCATATCAAGTTACAGTAGGATTAAGCACATCTTCTATTGAGGCTGGACGAGGCAGCCCTGTCGGGAAAAGGGATCCAAAGTTAGGCAGTAGTAAGAAAGCCCCTGCTCTTGCTGTTAGAATTTCACATGAAGTACAAGATGCATAACTGTTACATATATGCAGAGGGCCTAGGTCCATCCCATGCATGCTCCTTGGTTGGTGGTTCAATCTCTGTGAGCCCTATGTTAAGTTGCTTCTGTAGGTTTACTTGTGGTGTCCTTGACCTCTCTGGCTCCTTCAATCCTTCTTCTCCCTCTTCCACAGGAATTCCCAGCTCTTCTTAATGCTTTGCTATGGATCTCTACATCTGTTTCCATCAATTGCCAGATGAAGTCTCTCAGAAGATGATTATGCTAGGCACCTACCTGTCTGCAAGCATATCAGAATATCATTAATTGTGTCAGGGGTAAGCACTCTATAATGCCATGGATCTCAAGCTGGGTCAGTCATTGGTTGGCCTTTCCCTCAATTTCAACTCTATCTTTACCTCTGCACATTTTGGAGGCAGGGCAAATTGTAGGTTGTAGGTTTTGTGAGTTGTTGTCTCAGTTCTTCCATTGGAAGTCTTTTCAGGTTACTGGTACCATTTATCAATTGTTGATCTGTAGTAGAAGAAATTATTTAAAGCACCAAATTTGCCGCGGTAAATCTCCTACTCGAATGAGACCAGTCAAGGAAAGCACAACTCAATTATTATGGGTATAAATAGCATGCCTAGATTGGGCAGGTTTACCACTACACTATTCTAATCCCCGGCTATGAGATCCCTTATAACTTGTGGATTCATCAGGCCTCGAGGTTGTCCTTCCACCTACCGGCTCCTCCATCGTCGCTTCCTTCCACCACCGGCTTCCTTCTGCCTGCTTCCTCCTGCTCCTCCCTCTTTTCCTCTTGCTTCTACCTCCTTCTTCTGTCCTCTTCTTCTGCTTCTGCCTCCTTTTATATCAATTACTCTCACTCTCTCCTCCCCTAAGCCTTTTTCTCTGCCTCCCCTTCTACTGCCCAATCTCTGGCTCTAGCCTTTATTTTACAGGTTTTAATTGGACAGAAGGTTTACAAGATGTCACCTGTGTACAGATTCAATCATCCTCTGCAACCCCTCCCAGGAGGGTAGAACTAGGATCAAATACTAGGCTGGGCTATCCACAACATTGATTCAATCCTCCTCTGCAGCCCCTCTAGGAGGTGGAACTAGGATCAAAATACAAGCTGAGGCTATCCACTGGGAACTAGGATCAAAATACAAGGCTGAGGCTATCCACAACATTGATCTTGGAGCCCGAGCCATTGGTGTTCTATTCAGTACTTGTCTCCTATGCCAAAAATGTTCAAGGCTGTTTTCTACTTTCTCTTCTATTAGACTTAGTGCATCTAGTATTATATTGAGGTCTTTGATCCACTTGGACTTGAATTTTGTGCAGCGTGATAGATATGGATTATTTGAATTCTCTACATGTAGATATCCAGTTAGACCAGCACCATTTTTGAAGATGCTTCCCCTCATTGTATGGTTTTGGCTTCTTTATGAAAAATCAAATGTCCATAGATGTAGTGGATTTACTTCTGGGTCTTCAATTTAATTCTATTGATCAACCTGTCTGTTTTTATGCCAATACCATGTGTTTTTTATAACTGTTGTTGTATAATATAGCTTAAAATCAAGGATGGTAATACCTCCAAAAGTTATTTTTTTGTACAGGACTGTTTAGTTATCCTGATTTTCTTTATCTGTTAAGACTTGCTTTGTGACCAAGTATATGGCCAATCTTGGAGAAGGTACCATGTGGTGCAGAGAAGAAATATTTCTTTGTGTTTGGGTAAAATGTTCTGTAGATATCTTTTAGGGCCATTTGATTCATAACATCTGTTAGTTTCATTATTTCTCTGTTGGTTTCTGTCTCAATGATCGTCCATTGTTGAGAGTGGAGTGCTAAAGTCTCCCACTATTATTGTGCTGGGTTCAATGTTTGATTTATGCTTTAGTAATGTTATTTTTACAAATGTGGGTGCCTTCGCATTTAGAGCATAGATGTTCAGAACTGAGAAGTCATCTTGGTGGATTTTTCCTTTAGTGAGTTTGATGTACCTTCTCATTTTGGGGGGTTAATTTTGGTTGAAAATTTATTTTATTAGATATTAAAGTGGCTACTCCAGCTTGCTTCTTGGGTTCGTTTGTTTGGAAAACCTTTTCCAGTCTTTTATTCTGAGATAATGGTATCTTTATTGCTGAGTTGTGTTTCTTGTATGTAGCAGAATGATGGATCCTATTTTTGCATTCATTAAGTTAGCCTATGTCTTTTTCTATTGGGAAATTGAATTCATTGATATTGAGAGATATTGAAGACCAATTGTTTTTATTTCTTATAATTTTGATGTTCTGGTGGTTGTGTGTGTATATGTGCCTTCCCTTCTTTTGGTATTGCTGGTATTTTCATATTGATTTATTTCTTGTGTTTTCTTGGGTGTAATTGGCCACCATGGGTTAGAGTTTTCTTTGTAGTATTTTCTGTAGGACTGGATTTGTGGATAGATATTGTTTACATGTGGTTTTTATCATGAAACATCTTTTTTTGTTTCTCTATGATGATTCGATGTTTTCCTGGGTATAGTAGTCTGGGCTGGCATCTTTGGTCTCTTAGACCATGGTCTCTGCTTTCTGGCTTTTAGAGTCTCTGTTGAGAAGTCAGGTGTAATTCTGGTAGGTCTGCCTTTATACGTTACTTGGCCTTTGTCCCTTGCAGTTTTTAATATTCTTTCTTTGTTCTATACATTTACTGTTCTGATTATTGTGTGGCAGGAAGATTTTCTTTTTGGTAAAATCTATATTTGTTGTTCTGTAAGGTTTTGTATGTTTATAGGCATCTCATTCTTTAGGTTGGGGAATTTTATTCTATGATTTTTGTTGAAAATATTTTCTGGACCTTTGAGCTGGGAATCTCCTTCTTCTATTCTTATTATTCTTAGGTTTGGTCTTTTCATAATGTCCCAAATTTTCTGTATCTTTTGTGTCAGGAATTTTTAGATTTAAAATTTTCTTTGACTGATGCATTGAGTTTTTTTCTATTGTATCTTTTATGCCTGAGATTCTTTCTTCTATCCTTGTATTCTGTTGGTGATAATTGCATCTGTAGTTCCTGTTCACTTCCCTAGGTTTTTCCATCTCCAGGATTCCCTCAGTTTTTATTTTCTTTGTTGCTTCTATTTCCATTTTTAGGTCTTGAAGAGTTTTATTTATTTCCTTCACTTATTTGATTGTATTTTCCTGTATTTCTTTAAGAATTTATCCATTTCCTATTTAAAGGCCTCTATCATCTTCATAAAGCTATATTTAATGTAATTTGCTTGTGCTTCAGCTGCGTTAGGATATCCAGGGCTTGCTGCGGTAAGATAACTGGGTTCCAGTGGTGCCATATTACCCTGGCTGTTGTTGACTATATTCTTTGCCATCTAGTTTTTGTGGATATTTTAGGTTTAGATGCTGAATTTTGGGTTTATCTTTGTGAATGGGGTTTCTTTTGGGGGTGGGAAGAGGGGTTTCCCTTGGTTTCTGTTTTTTTTTTCTTTATCTTTGGCCTGAGCGGTCTCAGTAACTGGTGAGTCGGGAGCCTTCAGCTCTACTAGGATGTCTTTCCTGGGGTTTTTGTGACATGTGTGGCCTATGGGGTTTTGGGTGCTAACCTTGCTCTGAGATCCCTTTTACCAGTGTGGTCTGTGGGCCCTGCTGCCGAAGGCCCTCAAGGAAAGCCATTAGAGTTGTTGGCTGGAAAATGCAGTACAGGTTACAGTTTAAAGGGAGTAGAGGGCAGGGGTTTGGGAGGAAAGTGGGGCTTACCAGATGCCTGGTACCTGCTGGCCTCCCCTGGTACAGCTTATCACTGTTGAGTGTGCTTTCAGGAGAATTGGTGGGCAGGGACTTGGGTGAGGGGAGGAAGAGACTTACCTGGGGTCCCTGGTACCTGCAGGCCTCTAGGAAAGCAAGCAAAGTTGTGGTGTTGTGGTATAGGAAATATAGCTCAGGATATAGGGTACAATTTACCCTATTGGGTGTGACCTCTCTTTTTGTAAACTTCCATGCTTACATCTCTGTTTAAGTCTTATCTTAATTAATCCAGCTCTGCCTCATACTGGCTTGTCCTAAAATTCTTTTGCACGCTTAAGTCACAAATCTGTGAGTTAGTCAGGGCTCTCTAGAGCAACAGAATTAAGAGAATGTATCTATATTAAAAGGATATTTATTAAATTGGATTAGGCAATACTGTCAGAGTGGCTCAACAATGGCTGTCTCATGGTGGACATTCTGAGAATGTGGTAGTCACTTGGTCCATGAGGCTAATAATGTGCCAGAAGACAGACAGCAGGCAAGGCCCGGAGGTTCCCTGGAGAGCTGCTGGTCTTCAGTTGGTGTGGGAAACCAGAAGAGCTGGTTCTAACATCAGTGACAGAATCAGCAACTACAGGAACTCCCCAGTGAGAGTGAAGTGCAAGCAAGCAAACAAACAAAATCAAAAAGGATTCCTTCTTCTGTTCCTTTTTCTCTGGGCACAGAAGGCATCACCCACATTTAGGGTGGTTCTTCTGACATCTGTTAAGGCACTCCAGACAATCCCCTTCTGATGTAGACAATCCCTCAATGAAGCTCTCTCCCCATTTAATTCTAGGTTGTGTCAAGGTGACAGTTAAAACTAACCATCACACCCAGCCTCACTTGAATAGAAGTTTCTGAAAAGAATTCCTGGGGGGAGGGGGTGCTGCTAGGGAAAGCACTAAGCACAAAAAGTGTCTCCAGACCACAACCCATTGAAATCACAAGGCTGTGGGCTAAGTCTAGGACAGCATTGCTTATGCAGGAGAGAGCACTTCCTTTGTTCCCATGCATGGTTTCCTTGACCCTGATAACCTAGATAGACTAACTCTCTTGTACTAGAGAGTCCTTTGAGGCTCTGAACACAGTGTCAGTTGATCAGTGGGTAACGAAAAGTGATAAAAGTTAAGGAAAAGGGCAGAGATGGTTAGGACTAAAAACATGCTTTTCATTGAGGGATTGTCTACATCAGAAGGGGATTGTCTGGAGTGCCTTAACAGATGTCAGAAGAGCCATGTCCTCTGTGTGTGTGCTTGGCCACTTCTCTCCATCACTGACTGTTGTTTACCATGTCCTCTGTGTGTGCACTTGGCCATCTCTCTACATCCCTGACTGTTGTTTACCATGTCCTCTGTGTGTGCACTTGGCACCTCTCTCCATCCCTGACCATTATTCACTCTGCTATTACCCACGGATGCCTTTGTTGTGCTTTTATTTTCCCAGCTACTCGGGTTCTAAAGTTATAGAGCAATGACTTCAGGAAGTTCATCTGTTTTTCCTTGGGATATTTGACAAAAATAAAACTACCTCAAGCACACCTACGGTCCTCTTATGAGACAGTGTCTACAGCTGCAGTCATTCTGAACAGCATGAGATGAGAAGCCCCAGTCCAGCACTGAGGTGAACAAAGCCCAGAAAGCTTGAGTCAGGGTTCCAGGTCAGACTGGAAAGGACCAAATGTCTCCTATATATTTTGTTATTAACAGCAAACTTTTTAAAAATACTAATTCTGTTTTGTAAAATGTAATTAAAGGTCCATATGTATGGGTTTACATTAGAAAATATTACAATAGTATCATCTTGAAGCATATTTATGAAAAACTTATACATAAAAACATTATCTTTCTTTAAAACATTGAAAAATATTCATCAAAACACCAGGAAGGATTCTGCCCAGTATAACAGTGAGATACTGGGGAAGTAATGAAAGGGAACATGATTTTTACCCCCTCAGGTTGTATATATAGTATAAAGCAAGCATATTCTTAGTTGATATGTTCGAAATATACTTTTTTGTGTGTGTGCTAAAACATACATTCTGGCTTATTTTTCATTTTTGTGCATCAAGGATTGTACATGAAATCATGTTAGTGAGGCAAAGAAGAAACCCATTATTCTTAGAATCAGCAAGAGGAGCACAGAGGTGACTACTTGAGCAGACAGCACCCTAATCCTAGAGATGAAGACTGCAATTAAGCTGCACTGCAGAGTGAGAAGATATTAAGATCGCAGTCTGGAGAGATTGCTGCTCTGATTTACTAGTGGAACTTAATTCTCATTAAAAAGTACTCAATCAACCAAATCTTTCTTAATTAACAAATTTATTTAGGGGCTTTCACTGTTTCTACAATTTTCTTATGTGAGTGTGGATTTTGGAGGTGCATACCCCACTCTCTGTGTCTTCAGGGGTGGTTGAGTCTCTCTCCATTTCTCCCGTAGCATAATTTACTTTTGTTATACCTGTGACAAGTCATTTTCCCATGTGCTGCCAATAGAGTTTTAATTAGGAGACAAATAGCATCATTGTGGACTTCACTGCTACAGTATGCTGTGTTCATTAAGGATTACAAAAAACAAAATTCATTTCAGGTTTTAATTTGTTTTTAGATTTATTTATTTTATTTTATGTGCGTGAATGTTTTGCCTGCCTCTTTCTCTATGTGTATGCATCCCTACACATACCACCACACACACACACATGTACATATACACATACTATATCTCATCCATGCAATACCTAGGGAGGTCAGATGAAGTCCTCAGAACCCCTGGTATTGGTATCACAGAGGTTGTAGGTCACCATGTGGGTGTTGGGAACCAAAGTTATGTCCTCTGCAAGAGCCACAAGGGTGCTTTAATGCTGAGCCCTATCTCGAGCCTCAAAAGTCATTTAAAGGGCTTCATTTCCACAACCCTTCGGTAAAGAATTACTATATGTATGGGTGTTTTGTGTGCTGGTCTGTGTGCCACTTATGTACTTGGTGCTGGCAGAGGTCAGAGAAAGGCCTGGAATTAAACAAGTGTTGTGAGCTGCCCTGATGGTACTGGGAATTGAACCCATGTCCTCTAGAAAAGCAGTCAGTACTCTTAACCATCTTGCCAGCTCCTCATCAAAAAGTTTTGCTATCTCCATGACCATAGTAGAAGAAATTAGCAGGAAGAACAGAAAAAGGAATGGAAGTCAAAGTTTATGAATACAAATATCTGAGAAAGAAGGAAAAGAGGAAATAATATTGACATGTTCACAGATGCAGGCAAAGTTTAACTTTATAAGCCAGTAACATGACCAATATGACACAGGCTTCAGAAGACCATCTGAAATATAGAAAGTTACAACAGCATTTCTTAGTGACTAAAAGAATGTTTTTATAAAAATGAATTTTCCAGGTTAAAAAAAAAAGACAGACACAGTTTTTTAAAATGATTTATCTTTTAAATTTCCTCCCCAATACAAGTTTATTTGTGGGGGGATGGGTAAGTGGTATTCCTTTTCTGTCTCCCTTTCTTTACGCATGTTTCAGTTGTAATCATAGAGCTCCTTGGTTCCATGAAGGCTGGATGTGGGGGGAGGGGGAGTTATTCGAGGGTGGGAGGTGAGGTACGGGGGAGGGTGGGTGGGGGTACACCATCATAGAGGCAAGAGGAGGGGGGAAGGGATAGGGAGTTCCTGGGAGGGAGGAGGAAAAGGGGGTAAGGGGAAAACATCTGAAATGTAAATAAAATTTCCAATTAAAAAAAAAAAAAAGAATGCACTTCTATGCACAGTTGAACACAGACCCCAAACCACCAAGACCCATCTCACCCAGAATGTGGCCCACAACTCATGGCAATGGCATTTTATGAGCATTTTTACAGATCCACAATCTTTGGCTCCAGCCCATACCTTCAGAGCAAGAATCTGCAGTGTAACAGGATCTCCAGGTGAATCAAATGTATGTTAATTTGTAGAAGTACTATGTTGGTGACAGAAATAGAAACTGATGTCTTGTTTTTTTTTGTTTTTTTTTTTTTTAAAAGCAATAATTTCATAAGAAGCATGCTAGCCCAGAATAAATACTGTGCTGCAGTAATGAAATCTAATTTTGGTGTGGAGATCTGCAGTGATTTCAAATCTACCCTCGTCTGTAATTGCTTTCCACCTAAATATGCTAGAGAAACAGTGCACAGAGAATATTACATTTTAAATTTTCTCAGCCAGTAATAGAACAAAATACAAT
Source organism: Mastomys natalensis (assembly GCA_021653895.1). Classification (NCBI taxonomy): domain Eukaryota; kingdom Metazoa; phylum Chordata; class Mammalia; order Rodentia; family Muridae; genus Mastomys; species Mastomys natalensis. Next base: position 44,812 of record JAJTUV010000708.1, read on the forward strand.
AGAGTTTGGGGAAAGTTACTTGGAATCTATGAAATTAGCATAGCATATCAACATCTGTGGGAAAATGTTGACTTGTTCATAATAGTGTACAAGACTATAAAGTGTTAAATAAAAAAATGTTCTAAAGTCCTAGAGTCAAATAATGCTTTTTCCAAAAGAGTTTAATTATTTTGTGTGATATGTGTGTGTACCTGAATATGTGTTGTGTACCACATGTTTGTAGATTCTTGTAGAGCAGGAAGAGCTATCAGCTTCCCTGGAATTAGAGTTATAGACCGTTGTTATCTCCTTGACATGGGTGCCGGAACTGAATACGGGCACTCTTCAAGAACAGAAAATAACTCCTAGCTACTGAGCCACTTCTTCAGCCCCAGGACTCTGCAAATATTCTTAAATATTAAACATTTTCTTCCTTGAACAATAAAATTATTCTTCAGAACTAATATTCTGTGAAACACGTTTCCAGAAACAGCGCATTTTAGAAGTTTTGTAAAAGTCTGCTCATGAATTCTTTACCAGCTCATCCGGCTCTCCATTAACTCCTGTGCTTTTTATAGTTAGAAGGTATGCTGAGTGATTCATCCTGGGATACAGCTCTGACACAATATTTATAGCATAACAATTCCAAGGTAAATGAATCCAGTCGTACCGTTAAAAATTATCCAGATCCGGATAGATAAAGTTGTCTTTGAACAAACAGTATGCTAAAATCTGGCCTCCACATACCATTGAAATTAAGCCGGAAACTGCAAGTAAATAAAAAGGGAAGCTCTGGTTAACTGCCAGTAATGAATAATTCATCAGTAAGATTATGAATAAGAACAATTGCCATCACTAAAATAATGTCCCTGAAACTGACTTAGCATTTGCAATGAAGTCATTTACAGAATCAGTGAAGAGAGAGTAGCATGTACTCTGGGGCTGGTATATCATTGAAATTAGGACCTCCTTCAGGGAATAGCACAAATCAATAGTAAGGAGCCCTTAAAACTCAGCAGTTCAGAGGTAGTGATGTCAGAGCCCAGAGTTCTTGATTTGTGCAGCTTTTCTGTCTGTCATGAGCTTGTGTTGTTACTGTTTTCTTGTTTTAGATAGAGGTCATGCTATCTAGCCCAGGTAGACTCAGCAAGCCCTATCCATCTGTCTCGGGGTGCTAACATCTCAGATGTGTTTTACCTGACCTGGATGTTGTTTTTGTCTTATGATATTATTGCTACTATCATTATTGCTACCACACAACACAGGTTCACACATGCATGCATGTTTAAGTGCACATACATGCATTTACAAATGATTTTTGTATATTAGAGAGGGAAATAATCCCCATTCATTTTAAGTACAGGAAGAGTTTTCAAAGCCAGGAGTCAACCTATCTGTGCTATTTGATGAAACAGTTTTAGTTCTTGTTTTATTTGTTTGGTTTAAAATATAGATCCAACCACTATTGATCCAATTGCAAAGTTCTCATAAATCTGCTGCTCCTTCTATGCCAGGAACAGCATAGTGCTGTGACAGGTAAGGCTCCTTGATGTAGAAACCCAGAGGATTGCTGGCTTCCTCTCACATCAACGCGTGTCCAGTGAGAGACTCTAAGACAACTTTTCCCAGATATTGAGCCATTTCAGTCTACTACCTACATTTTTACTCCAAGGAAAACAAAGAAGACCATGTTGGGTGTCCTACTGTGACTGTAGGCTGTACAACCCTCCCTATTCATTAACACATCCCCAGCTAGTCACACTGAATTCCTTTAACCAGGCTATTATGTCCAACAGGCAGCTTCTTCAGGCATTGAGTTGGCATTCTATGTGTGCTGTGATGGTCAGGGTGTTGTAGACTTTGTGTGTTGCTAGATGCAGCACAAAGGAAAACAGTTTCCACAGCATTATTTTCTTGCTTAGGGGATAAAACACAGGCCTTGCAAAGGCTGGGAGGGCACCCACGATTGTACCATATTCCTAACTTCCATGTACAGCTGTTCCCACCCCGTTTTTTTTTCATTTCAGCAGTTTCTTTGAAGCTTATTAAAATTTACATAAGGTTTATGCGAGATGAAACCTCATACTTTCTCCATACTTTCTCTGTATATTATCTAAATGTACTAAACAATACTGAAAAAAAAAATAGGAAGACTTCCAGGCAGTGGTGGTGCAGGCCTTTAATCCCAGCACTCAGGAGGCAGAGGCAGGTGGATCTTCATGAGTTTGAGCCTAGTATACAAAGTGAGTTCCAGGTCAGCCAGGGATACACAGAGAAACCCTGTCTTGAACCTTGCCCCCTGAAAAGACCTCAGACTTACAAAACATGACAGTAAGTGCTGAATAAAGGTAATATTGGCACTAGAGATAATGAGTATTGTTGGCAACAGAAGTGAAAGAAAAACTTTTATTCACTTTCTTACTTTTTAAGATGTATTCATTTTTTTTTAATGTATGCACGTGTTTTGCCCACATACATGTCTTTGTGCCCCATGTTACAGGGCCCACAGAGATCAGAAGAAGGTATTAGATCATATGGAACTGAAGTCAAGGATGATTGTGAGGTGCCATGTGGGTGCTGGGAACTGGACTAAGATCTCTCTGCAAGAGCAGCCAGTGCTCTTAACACACTGAGCCATCTTGACAGTGTCTTGGTTAGCTTTCTTGTTACAGATGTGGTCAAGTATTCAGCTTCATGCATGAACAGAAAAAAATGGCCAAAAGAGTCAGGCTGCCTCCTGTGCTGATGTGGAAGTCAGAATGACACTTTTGAAGAGAGGGGAGCATGTCACAATCGATGTCCAGGGCTTGATTCTGTATTATCTTGGGATGATAACTGTTGATAACAACTGATGATAACTGTTGTGTGCAGTCCACTGGCACACATCAAAATTATCTTTATTCTTCCATTTTATATGCAAGTATCTATTTATATAAATATATGATATGAAAGTCAAATGCCATGTAGTATAATCACAATAAACATTTAATATTTATAATAATCTACCAAAATAATTACCCATTATTTTTAACCATCTCAGAGTGAAGCTTCAACAGCCTCCCTTATAATCAGCTGACTGATGTTCCCTATTTGAAACACAAATGCTCTTACCACATTGAAGGAAAATCTCTGGTACTTCTTGTCATCATCAATTCTGTCCATAATTACACAACAAATAAGTACTGACACCATTTTGGGTCAGGTATTATGCTGAGCTTGTATCCTGAATATGCTATAAATAGCCCTTAAAAGTTGTTTCAAATACTTGAAAGTAAAAAGCCATCCTGTAGCTTTCTTGTCAAAAAAATGGAAGCAGGAATTTGCTATTCTTTTCCATTGAGTTTAGAAACAAATACTTTGGTCTTTACATGTCATTTCCCAGGTCCTATCTTAGTCATTTCTGTTGTCGGAGTAGACAATGAGAAACAGTTTAGAATCAGAAGAGACATGGAAGCCCTTTCAGAGCCTCGGCTTCCAGTAAATCAGCCTAGCTTCGTTTGAGCTTCTTTGACTGCTTTCCAATGCCTGTGGGTGGCTGTTGCCATACAGTGTTGTACGTTCTGTTCTCTCTCCTATGCATCAGAGAGTTCTCTGCAGGAGAGCTCCTGGGTATCTATGCAAAGGTGCCATTGGTGGTTATCTACAGCTCACACACAAGAAAGTGTTACTTCCATAACTTACTGTAGTGGAGAGAAACTCCACTCATTTGATTCCATGAGCTTTGCTTTCCACATTGAAAATGTAAACTATAACACCCAACAAAATCATAGTAAAGGTTAGTGGGACATATACAAGGGCCCTGGCTCATATTAAGTAATCAATAAACCTAAGTATTTTAATTCTGTGTGGGCCATTAAAACCCGAATAGCAATACCAGAATGTTTGGGTTTGCCTGCTGTTTGCAAAACAGATGGAAAATATTAGACAACATTATTGCCAAGTCAAGCAGAATAATATTTCTTAAAAATTACATAATCTTTGTGTTCAGAAGCCAAATACAACAGATTTATAAGCAAATAGTTTCCATACTTGACAAACACGGAAATCTGTTTAGAGATGCCTAGCTTCGCTTTATATGGTCGTTCATTAGTATAAACAAATGGTGGAGCTGTAACTCTGCTCCTCTTTCCTGACTTTCTGATCATTACATAATATAATTAGGAAAGAAAATGGACACCAACTGTCCCATTTCCTGCATGGTTGCTGTTTATTGTGATTTTGCTACTTAAACTTTCTATGGGATCCAAGTCTAAGACACACCTAGTTTTAGATTCATTTGTTTAGAACTAAGGAGGAGCTATCTGTGGGTGGCTTTGGTTTTATGTTAGGTGTTGCATAAAATTAAAAGCACTTGGGCTGTTCTGGATTTGAACTTCTGTGAGCCAGCAATATCCATACTGCCTTGTCCCTACCTGGACAACCTGTGCTGCACTTAGGCCATCAGGATTGCTAGGAATGAGTTCTGTTCTACACCGGTTCACCTTCTTTTCCCCTTCCTTATATGACTTACGTGTTGTTCATGGTATTTCTTATGTAACAGTAATACTTATGGTATTACTTCATAGATTCAAACTATATCAAAAGGAAAAGCAGACTAAGGGTGTGTGTGTGTGTGTTACATGTGTTTACTGATCTATTTATAGACACAAGCACATGCTAAAATTGCAGCCTGTCTGGTGTAGATTGTATTTGGGCTGTTTTGGGAGTATGTATTTGCCAGAAGAGACAGTGTAGTCTATCTTTTTAAAAAAATGTGTGTGGTTTTTATTATCTAAACATCAACATAATCATTATCTTAAAAAGAAAATAATATAACAAAATGTATGCCTGAGATGAAGTCTATTTCCAACATTTATTCTACTTAACATTGCTTTTGTGCATTACAGGATCTAAATATGAGCCATCCCTGTACCTAAAGCAGCCCACCACGTAACTGCAAAAGAAAAAAATGAAGTTCAGATACAAAAGCATGCAATTTTATTAACTTACCAAGAAATACTTGTGCTTGGCCAAGCCATATCCACATAACAAAGGGCATTATTATTCACATTTATAACACCTGGTAGTCCTAATTTCTTATGCTGTAGAGCAACAGTTTGAACCTGTGGGTCACGGACCCTCGAAAGGTCAAATGACCCTTTCATAAAGGTCCCTAAGATCATCAGAAACATAGATAGTTATATTATGATTTATTACAGTAGGAAAATTACGGTTATGAAGTAGCAATGAAATAATCTTATGCCAGGGGTCACACACATGAGGAACTACTGTTTTAAAGGGTTACAGCGTTAGGAAGGTTGAGAAGCACTGCTGGATATGGTCATTTATTTATTAAGCGGAATACTTGCAGTTGTCCCAAGATGTCCCAGAGATGATCTGGAGGGATGAACAGTGACAGTGATTCTGAGACTGTCCTATGCTCTCAGAGCCTTGCATCCTATGGATTCTGAATGACTTTTCCCTGAACTCATCTCTCTTGGGTTTTCATTATCTTAAGAGTATTGCTATGTAGCCCAGGCTGACCTGGAACACATGATCTCACCCAGCCTTTGCTTCCTGGGAGCTTCCATTAGAGATGTGCATCACCACACTTCTGGGTTTGAATGAGATGCTCCCACCAAGCATTGGTTAAACAGTTTCTATATGACGTATTAAACAATTCCAAAGCAATGTTTTGGTTTCAGAGTTTATAGATCATCTTAAACTTAAGGATTAGACCATATGATGCCCCAAATGTTTCTTCTTTTTAAAAACCAAGTATCATGTAACTGTCTTATAAAAAACAAAAAACCCTCAGATTCACAAGGTAAAACAGAGAATCTGAGGTGGTATCATGAGATAGAGGGGTGTCCAGTGGTTCTCTGAGAAGTGGATGGGGAACTAGAGAGCTTGTGTCTAAGGAGACTAAGGCCAGAAGATTGATTGGCTAGGACTTACTAATGGTAGTGAAGCTGTCAATTAGCAATCCATTTGGCAATGTGTGTTGGTGAGCTGGATGCAGCCCATCCTATCCATATATCAGGGCACTACGAATACAAGACTGGTTTGCGTTGGTGATAAACAACAGTTAACATTGAGCTCTAACGTGCTTGGAAAGGATCCACACTTTGCCTGACATGCATTTCAGAAGAATAATGGAGGACAGAAAAGGAGAAAGGATTAGAGAAGAATACGTTTTGAGCAGACGGATCAATGCATGGATGGAACTATCATGCACCAAGTATCTTTCATGTGCTAACTGCTATTCTGACAGTTTCTCAGGATTTCATTGGAGGTTCACCAGGTCTTCCCACTTGCAGTAAAGGAAATCTGTGTGAGAAGTGTGGCTTATTTACGGCTACTCTCTGAGCAGAAGGTAGAATGGTATAGATGATGTATTTTATTTTGACCTCCAAGATCACCAGTAGAAACAAAGACATTTTAGAAAAGGTATTGTTGGCCACAACTGCGGTCCAGTTTTAAGAGAGCTTCTGCGATGCCTTCATCTCGAATAGTCAGTCAACTCCTGGAACTAGAAATGGCCAAAGTGGAAGGCTTTAACATTTCTGCCAAAGTGGCAGGACAGAGGGATGTCTTCAGTGCCTAATAATATTTCCAGATATATGTTAGATAATAAATATTGCCTCCCAACATTAAAGATTATAGACTGGGGGATCAGATAACAGATTCCAATATAAATGAAATGTTACATCCTGAGGTCCAAAGACTAGATCTGAGGAGCTGTGATATCTCAGATGTGGCTCTCCAGCACCTGTGGAAGTGCAGAAAACTGAAGACACTAAATCACTACAAAGAACATAGAAATAGCATAACTTCAGAAGGAATAAAAGCGTGGCTTCATCCTGTTCAGACTTCCTGAAATTTCTTTGAAAAGATGTTGCAGTATCACGATGAAGGAATCCTTGCTCTTGACTCAACTGTCAGTTGCTAAAGACCCTTGATTTGGGTGGCTACTTAAGTATTACTGATGTGTCCTTACATGCATAGGAAAACTAATGCATTTCTATGCCCGTTTCTGCAGTGTGTTGACTTTTCAACTACTCAGGTGTCTGACAGTGGTGTGGTTGCACTTGTTAGTGGACCATGTGCCAAACAGTTAGAGGAGATTAATATGGAATACTGTATAAATCTAACTGATAAGGCTGTAGAAGCTGCCCTGACTGCCGTCCTAGATATGTGTACTTCTTTTCCATGGCTGCCCCCTGATAACAGATCATTCATGAGAAGTCTTGGAGCAATTAATAGGATCAAGAAAAACTAAAGCAAGTGACTTGGTCTGTTTATTGATCTTTACCGAGGCTGATCTCAGGATCTTGCCCAGGATATGCAACTATAATAATTGTTTTTTACTTAATTTAATACCAGTGTATTATTTTGTTGTCTTAGTTAAGCTGTGACTCTCAGAGAATCTCTCCAATCTTAATGTAAATGTTTGTTCTTTAAAGTTAACAAGACTTAACATTTTTTTTTTTTTTTTTTTTTTTTTTTGTTTTTTGAGACAGGGTTTCTCTGTGTAGCCCGGGCTGTCCTGGAACTCACTCTGTAGACCAGGCTGGCCTCAAACTCAGAAATCCGCCTGCCTCTGCCTCCCAAGTGCTGGGATTAAAGGCGTGCGCCACCACCGCGTGGCTAAGACTTAACATTTTAACACTTTTATTATCCAGCCCCCAAAAAGATGAAATGGTATTGTTTTAATGTTTATTCTCCTCCCCCCCACCTGTGTGTGTATGTTTGCTCAAGCACATATACTCTTGTGAACATGGGGATTTAAATTTTTTTCCCCCTTTTTAAAAAAGGGGGGTTGGGGTTTTAAATATTTTGATTGGGGAACCTTTCTTGTACCCAATTTTTGAAAAGGGTTTTGGAAATTTAAAAAAAAAACGGGGTTGTTTTTTACATTGAATTTTTTGGCAAAAGGGAAAATTTTAGGGTTTTGAAGGGGGAATTTTTTAGCGGTCTTGAGTGGGAAAAAAACATTTGTTGTGGCCCGTGGAAAATTTGGGAAAAATTTTTTCCAAAATTTTTTTTGAAAGGGGCAAAATTTTTCCCCCCTTAAAATGGTTTTTTGGGGACATTTCTTCCCGGCCCCCTTTTTTCATATTCGGGGGTTTTTTTGAAAATGGATAAAAAAGAAGAAGTATTGGGCGGGGAAAAACTTTTTGACCCAAAATTTTTCCAATAAGCAAAAAAAAAAAACCACCGCAAAATTTTGGGGGTTTTTTTTAAGGGGCTTAAGAATTTTAAACAAAAAAGGAAAAAAAAAATTAAAAAATTTTTTTTTTTTTTTTGGAAAAACTTTTAACCGGGTTTCCGGGGAAAAAAAATTTTAAACCACTGACTTTTTTATAAAAAACCCCCCCTTTTTTTTTGGGGGTTTTTAAAAAATTTGGGAAAACCCCTTTTAAAATTTCGGGGGTTTTTTTTATTTTATCCGCCCCTTTAATTTATTTTTTAACCCTTTATTCTCCCCCCCTTCCCTTTTTTTTTTCCCCCCCAAAAAAAAACAACACAAATTTTTAAAAACACAACACACAACACCAAAAATTCGGGAGGTTAAAAAAGGGGGTTTAAAGGGGAAGGAAAATTTTCCCTTTTTTCCCCGGGGGGGTCCCTTGGGATTATCTGGCCCCAAATTTGGGCCAAACAATTTTAAACTTGTGAAAAAAATTTTTGATTTAAAATTGGTAAGTTTTAAAAATAAACCCGATTTAAAAATTTTTTTTATTTCTTAGGTTTCCCCCTTTTTTTTAAAAAAATTTTTAAAAAAAATTTTTTTTAAAAAAATTTTTTTTGGGGAAATTAAAATTAAAAAGGAAAATTTTAAATTTTATTCCCCCCCTTTTTTGGAAGAAATCGGGAAAAAATTTTAAAATTTTTAAGAAGTATAAAATTAAAATTTTTTTGGGGGGAAAAAATGAATGGGTTTATTTTTAATTTTTTTTTTTTTTAGGGGTTTTTAAAAGAATTTTAATAGGAAAAATTTAAATTAAAAAACCCCTTCTTTAAAAAAAGGGGGCAAAAAAACAAGAAAAAAGGGTTTTTTTAAAAATTTCCAAGACAAAAATTTTTTTATCTTTTTGGGAAAGGGGTTTTGGCCCCGGAAAAAAACCCCTAGAATTAAAAAACCCCTTTTTTTTTTGGTTTTTTAAAAAAAATTTTCAAAATAGTTTTTTTTTTTCCCACCCCCCACAACTTCTATTTGGGGATAATTGGAAAGGGGTTTTTTTAAAAAAATCCCAAAAAAAAACCCCCAAAAAAAAAGGGAAAATTTTTTTAGGGGAGAAAAAAAAATTTTAAAACCCTGGGGCTCCCCCGGGGGGGGGAAATTTTAAAATTTACACCCCAAAGGGGAAAAAAAAATTGAAAGGTGGTGAAAGGGAATTTTTTTAAAATTTTGGAAAAAGGGTTTTTCCCAATTTCCCCTTTTTTTTTTTTTTTTTTTTGGGGAAATTTTTTTTTTTTAAAAATTTGGAAAAATTTTTTTTACATTTTTGGGGGGGTTTTTTAAATTTCCACCTCCCTCCCGGGGAAACCCCACTTTTGTTTTCCCCCGTTTTGGTTTAAAACCCCTTTTTGTAATATTAAATTCCTTGTTTTCCCCCCCCCGGTTTTTTTGGGAAAGGTTTTTTTCCCTTTTTTTTAAAGGGGTTTTTGGATTTTAAACCCCCGGTCCCGGGGGTTTCCCCCCTTTTAAACAAAAGGGGGTGGTTTTTTGACCTGGGGTCCCCATTTTGGGGGGATTGGGGCCCTCTGGGTCCAAAAATCCTCTCTACTTTTTTTAGCTTAAAAAAATTTTTCCGGGGGAAAAACCCCTTTTCGGGTTTTAAGGGGTTTGGTGAGCTTTTGGGTTTTTTTTCCCCGAATCTTGGCCGGGGGAAAGGGAATTTTGAAGGGGGGAAAATTTAAAAAAACCATTTCCACGGGGGAAAAAATTTTTCCCTTTTAAATAAAACCCAAAAGGTTAAAAAGGGGTTTGGAAAATTCCCCGGGAAAGTCTCTAAAAAGGGAGGGAAACCTAAACCCCTTTTTTCTAAGGCATGAAAATTCCTTTGATTTTTAAAAAAGAAAAAAAAAAAAAAAAATTTGGGCCCCAAACCCGTCCTTCTTGACGGGGTGTCCCGCACACAAAAAAACCAAAAAAAAGGAAGTATCTTCGGGGTTTTTGCTAAAAATCATTTTTAAAAAAAATTCCCCCCCCTTATTTTGGGGTTTTGCTTGTTTGTTTTGTTTTGTTTTTTGTTTTTTTTAAAAAGGGTCGGGTCTGAAAAGGTGCTTTGGCTGCCCCGGGAAAATTAGTGTATTTCCCCGCTGACCTCAAATCCAGGGGGGGGCATTTTTTCCCCCCCCTCACAAAGTCTCGATTTTTTGTCCCCCCACTTTCCTGTTCTAAAATATGTCAGGGGGAAAAATTTGGAGTTTTTAAATAAAATGTAAAGCTTTTTGAAAAGGGTTTTAATTTGTCTTCCCCCCCCGTGTATTTGAAAAATTTTGAAAACGAACCCTGAAGCTTTTTTTATGAGTCAAAAAAAAAACAATTTGAAAGTTTTAAAAATTGGGGTTTAAAAAAAGGGTTTTCCAGTGTTCCATTTTTCACCTTTAAAAGGGTTTGGGGGAAAAACAAAAATTTTAAAAAAGGGTTTGGGAAAAAAAAATTTTCTTTTTTAAATTTTAAAAACCCAAACCCGTGCAAAAACGGGAAAAAATGTTGTCTAGAAATAATCTGAACAATAACTTTTTTGGGCTAGTTTTTTTGGGGTTGTTTTAAATTTTTAAAAACCCCTTTTTTTAAATATTTTTTAATCTTCTTTTTTTTCTTTTGTTGTTTACCCGTTTTTGAAATGTTTTATCTTTTTTTAGTTTTTTTTTTTAAATTTTTTTTGGCCCCCTTTGGGAAAAATCTTAGCTTTTCTCTGTTTTTAACTCTTTAAAATTTAAAAAATTTTTTTTAACTCTTTCTTAATTTTTTTTTTACCCCTTTTTCTTCTTTTTGTTGTTTTTTTTGAGTTTTTAAAAACTTATGTTTTTTAATTTTAATGTTCCCCTTTTTCTTTTTTGGGGGAAATTTTTTTTTTTAAATTTGGGCCCCCGTTTTTAAGAAAACAAAAAAATTTAAAAAAAAAAACCCTTTCCAAAAATGACAAGATGTCCATTTTTTAAAATTTATTTTTGTTAAGTCTTTTTAAAAAAATTCATAAAGTCCAAAAATATTTATTTGTTTTTATCTTTAAATATCAAAAAAATTATTTTTTTTTATTATCACCCCAATGATTTGATCAAAAACTTTATTTCCTTTTTCTCCCCCTTTTGGGTTCGTTTAAATACTTAACCCCTCTATTTTTTTATTTACAGGGGGCTTACTAAGAAAGACCATGGTTTTTTTTTATTTTTTTTTGGGTTTTAAACTGACAACATTTGTTTATGTTTTGATCCAGACAGCCTTCCCCAAAAACCCAAAAAAGTTAAAAAAGTTTGATTGGTGTCCTTTTTCCCATGTGGAAACAGGGAGATAAAGAAAAATAAAATATAAAAAAATTTTCAAAATTTTTGCCCCCGATAAATTTTTTTTATTTTGCCCAAAAAAATTTTCTCTTGGGGAATTATATTCCGGGGGGGCCCCGTCCCCCCCTTTAAAAAACTTAAAAATTGTATTGCCCCAAATTTTGGGGGTAGGATGGGGGTTTTTGCCCCCGGGCCCAAACTCCCCTTTTTCTGAGAATTGGGGGGCCCCCTTTATAGTTCTCCATAGCCCCTCAGACACATTTTTTTTAAAACCCCAAAATTTCTATACCCAAAAAACACCCCTTTCATTGGGCCCAAAATTTTGGGGGTTTTATAAAATTTTTTAACCCCCCAAAAAAACCTTTAAAAAAAAAGGAAAAAAAAACAATATAAATAAAATTAAAAAACCCAGTTTTGGGCGATCCCCAAGGGATATTTTTCCCCCTTTTAAAAATTTTTACAATTTTTTTTTTCCTCCAGGCCATGTGCTTCGCCCCCTTTTTCCCCTTTTTCCCTTTTCCCTTTTTTTTCTTTTCCCCCCCTTTTCCCCCTTTCCCTCCTTATCTCCCTTTCCCCCTTCCCTCCCCCTTTCTTTCCCCCTTTCCCCCCTCCCCCCCCCCCCTTTCTCCCCCCCCAAAAATTTAAACCCCCACCCTTTTCCCCTTTCCCCTCCCAAAAAAACCGTTTTTCCCCTTTTTTTTTTAAAAAATAAAAAAAAAAAGGTTTAAGTAAAATCCCTAAATACTTTTAAATTTTCCCCCCTTGTCAGACACCCCTTTTAAAAAAAAAAAAATTAAAAATCAAAAAAAAAACTTTTTCCCAAAGGGGGCCCCCAAAATTTTATTTTTTTAATTTTGATTTTTTGGGGGAACAAATTTTTTGGGCATCCCCCCAAAAAAAAGCCCTTTTAAAAAAAGCCCCAAAACTTAAGATTTTAAGTAAAACTCTTCTCCAAATTAAAAAAAAGTCTGGGTTTTCAAAGTACCAAAAAAAAAAGTTTAAAAATTTACCCCAAAAAAGGGGGCCCCCAATTAAAAATTTTTTGGTTTAAAAGGGCTTACTGTTTTTTTTTTTAAAAAAATATTCACATTCCGGGGGGAAAAAAATTTTTAAACAAATGATTTGATAGCCCAGGCCCCCACAGACCCCCTGTTTAAAAACAATTTTTCCCCCTTTGGGGTTTTGGTTTTTCCCCCCCAAAAGGGCCCCAAAAAAAATACTAAACTTGGTTTTAATCCTCTAAAAAATAGGGGTCCATATTAAATTTTTTTTTTTTGAAAAAAAATTTTTTTTTTTTTTAAAACATTTTTAAAGGGCTTTGGGTGAACCCAAAATTTAATTCGGGGGGAAAATTTCCCCTTGGGTAAAATTTTAAAATTTTAAGGGCTGACTTTTTTACAGGGGTTTTTTAAAAAAATTTCTCTTTTTCCCCCCAGTTTTCCTTTGGGGTCCCAAAAATTTTTAATTTAAAATTTTAAAGGTCCCCCAAACAAGGTTTCCATTTAGAAGAAAAAATTTAAAATTTTTTATTAGAAATTTTTAAATAAATTCAAATGCCCAAAAATTTTCTATATAAATTTATTTAAAAAACTGTTTTTTTTACCTTGGGTTTTTTTTTGGAAATTTTTCCCTTTTTTTCCCCCAGAAAAGGAAAAACCCCCCTGGTTTTTTTGGGGGAAATTTTTTAATTTTTTTAAACCCTTTAAAAAATTTTATTTTTTAAAAAAATAGGAAAATTTCGGGAAAAAAACCGCAAGGGGGGTGTATTTATAACTTTTTCTTTTTTCCCTTCCCTTAAAAAACTAGGGGGGGTTTTTTTTTTTTTGTTGTTGTTTTTGTTTTTTGGGGTTTTGGGGTTTTTTCTTTTAAACCCCCCAAAGGGTGTCCTAAAATGGGTTTTTTTAAAAATTTTCTGTTTTTGGGGTTTTTTTTACAATAAAAAACAATTTTTAAAATTAGTTTTCTAAAAATGGAAAAAAACCCCAAATTTTGAATCCCCCCCCAAAAAAAGGTTTTTTTTTGGGGGCAAATCCGAAAAAGGGGTTTTCCCCCTTTTAAAAACCCCCCAGCCCGTAAAAAAATGAGATAAAAATTTTTTTTATTGGGGGAAAAATCCCCCAAATTTTTTTAAGGGCAATTTTTTTTAATTATTTTTTTTTTAATGTTTTTTCCCCCCCCAATTTTGAGGAATTTTTTTTTTTTTTAAAATTTTTAAGGGGAAAAAATAGTAATTTAAAAAATTTTTTTTTCGGGGGGACAGTGTGGGGATTTTTTTAATGTTTTTGATGTGTAAAGGGGATATTTTGGCAAAAGGGGATATCTTTTTCCTTTTCAGACTTTAAAATTTATTTTTTCTTTTTTTTGGGGAAATTTTAAAATTTTTTCCCCCCTTTTTAAATTCCCCTTTTAAAAAAACCCAAATTTTTAAATTTTTACCAAAAACCCTCCTTTGTGCTTTAAAAAAAATTTTTTTTGCCCCCAAAAATCTGATTTTTTGGGAAAAGGGGAAAAAAAAAAAGGCAAAAAGGGGGCAAAAAAAAGAAAATTAAAGGGCCCCTTTTCCACCATGCTGGGGGAAAAACCCCTTTTTTGCTGCAACAAATTTTTTTTTTTGGTTCTTTCCACGGGGAAACCCCCGGGGGTCTTTTCCCCAAAAAAGAAAAAAACCCGTAAAGCTCTTCCTTTTTTCCCCTTTTTCATAAAAAAAATATATTTTACCCCCGGGGCTGGCATTTCTTTTGGGGCCTTTTTTTAAAAAAATTTTTTTTTAACCCAACAAGACCCCTGCGGAAAAGGAAAATTGGGTATAGTTTTTTGGGGGGAAAAACCCCAAAAATTTTGGGGAAAGGGAGGAAAAAGGGGGGAGGGAAAGGGGGAAAAAGGGGAAATTTTGAGAAAAAATTTTTAAAGAATGAGGGGAAATAACCCCGTGCTATACATTTTGTATTTGAATTTTTTGTTCACAAAAAAAGAAGTGAAAAAAAAAACCCCACAGGAAAGGGGGAAAAAAAAACCCCCCACCTTTAACCCTTTTTTTCCCTTTTCCCTTTTATGAAATTTTTTTTGGGTTTTTCAAATGTAAAAAGGGGCCAAAAAAAACAAAATGCAGGGGTTGGTTTTTTTTTGGGTTTCCACGGGTTCCGGGGGGGATCGGGGTTTTCCCGGGTTATTTTCAAAAAAATTTTAAACCCTTTGGGGTCCCCCAATTCTCCCCCTTTTGGGGAAATTTTTTAAAAAATTTTCCCCAATGAAGCCCCCTTTTTTAACCCCCGGGAAACAAAATTCCCCACTTTAAAAAAAAATATTTTATTTTGGTTTTTTTTTGTCTCCCCATTGATAAGGATTAAATTTTTAAAAAAAAAAATTTCCTTTATAATTTGTGGGGTTTAGCCATGAAGGATGTGTTTTTAAATCAAATTTGGGGGCCCCCAAAAAACGAGCTCAACACCCTGAGAGGGGCGTAAAAAGTTTTTTCCCCAAAAAAATTTTAAAAAACTGTACTCAAAACTTTGCGCTTACTTTTTAAATTTGAGGGCAGTTAAAATTTTATTTTTCCTTTGAAAAATGGCTGGCAGAATGGCCCCCAATGGAAAAAAATTTTTTTTTTTGCCCCTTCCCCCTTTTTTTTAAAATTTAAAAAAAATTAGTCAAAATTTGGGGATGGGCCCCCCGGGTTTTGAGTGCTTTTTGCTCTTGTTGGGGGGCCTAGGTTTTAAAAAACAAATTTTTGGTAGGGTTTTACCCCCCTTGGGAATGGGGCCAAAACCCTTTTGGCCAAAAGGGTTTTTAAAAAACCTGGTTCCCAAAAACCAGCAAGGGAAACCCCAAAACAAACCACCACCCCAAAAAACTTTTATTTTATAAGAAAGAAAAGGGGGTTGGGGAAAAAAAATTTTAAAAACCAATTTTAAAAATTTTTAAAAATTTTTTAAATTTTTAAAATTTTTTCCCCCCAGTTTAAACTTGGGTTTTTCCCTAAAAAAGGGTTTTTTTTGGGGGTATTTTGGCCCCCCAAAAAAAATTTAAAATTATTAATTTTTGGGGTTAATTTTAACCCTTTTAAAAAAAAATTTTAAAGGAAAAATTCTTTCCCCTTTTTTTTTGTTTTTCAAATTTTTTAAAAAATTGGAAAAAAAAATTTGACAAATTTTAAACCCCCCTTTTGGGGGGGGGTTTCCCTTAAAAAATGAAAAAAATTTTAAAAAAAAATAATTTTTTGATAAAAATTTTTTCCTTTTTAAATTTTATTTTTTTATATTGGGAAAAATTTTGGGCTAAAAAAAAAAGGAAATTTTTTAAAAATGGGGTTTTGAAAACCCCCAAAAAACCCCCCAAAAAAACCTTTTTAATTTTTTATTTTAACAAAATTTTTTTGGGGGGTAAAGGGGAAAAAACCCAAAAAAAAAACTCAAAAATTTTAAAGGTTTTTTAAGTTTGGGGGACCTTAAAAATTTTTTTGGGGTTTGTTTTCTATAAGCCAACTGTTTTCAAAAAAAGAAAAAACCCAAAAAAACAACCCAAAATAACAAAAAATTTTTTTATAATTTGAATTGTATTTATTTAAAGGCAACAACAAAAGCCCTGTGCTCAGAGACCCAGGAAGAGTAGAAATTGTTTTCACTATCTCTAGCCCCAGGCCACAGTTGAGATTATGTGTATGCACTGGACTTTCCTCGGTGGATTTGTCAGCAAGCATGCCAAATAACATTCTTTGCATTCAAAAGTCAGATGACATATTTTTGGAATTAATTTGCATAGTAAAATGGAATTCTGTGCTTTCATTGTGAAGTTAAATTGTATAAATACTCAATTTACAGCAAGTTAATTGTAAATATACATAATTTATTTCAAGAAAATTGTGTTGGCAGCTTAAGTTTATAAAGAAAAATTTCAACCAGAGTAAGATAAAAAATTATGTGGCAAAAGTGCCTCAAATTGACAAATTATACCAGGAAAACCCATGGATTGGTCTGGAGAGATGGCTCAGTGGGTAAATTTACTTGCCACTAACCCCAAAGACCTGATTGAATCCCTTGAATCCCAACAATCCTGGTTGGAAAGAGAAAGCCTCAGCTTGCATTTGGGGTACATTCACATACATAATACACACATACATACATACATACATATATGCTATAAATAAACGAATGTAATTTTTAAAGCACATGAATGATTTCATTTTTTCCTCATGATAACCCTTTTTTTGGATAATGACTTCTTTTAGACACTGAACTAAGAGAACTTGCATAACTTATTAAAACCAAATCAGGAATGGAACTAGAGAGAAGAATCATCAGTTAATGATGCTCACTGCTTTTGTAGAAGACCCAGATTTGGTTCAGTTTCCAGTACCCACATCAGGTGGCTCACAATTGCCTGTAACTCTACTTCTAGGGAATCTTCCCTCTTCAATACTCTGCAGGCACCTGCCTATGCATGATGCACATAAACACACACACACACACAATTATAAAAACCAATCAATTTTCTTTTAAAAATGAATTGGTAAATTAGTAATAAATAACCTGTGCTAGAATGCATCCCTGGCTTTACAGTCAATCCAAAGCTATGTCCATCAGTGTTAAAAAAAAAAAATACTTAAATGAATGTAGGCTATCTCTCAGTTGTTGTCTGCAAACACTCTCTGATTCAATACCAGCCCTGAGAGCATGGCTTCCCCTTTCCGGAAAGTATGATAATTCTGCCTGGATCTACCTTTGTTCGAAGCAGTGACTTTGGTCATTTTAATAAATTCATTTTTAAAAATACTTTATTAATTTTATGTATATGAGTACACCATAGCTGATCTCAGACACACCAGAAGAAGGCATCAGATCCCATTACAGATGGTTGTGAGCCACCATGTGGTTGCTGGGAATTGAACTCATGACCTCTGGAAAAGCAGTCAGTGCTCTTAACCACTGAGCCATCTCTCCAGCCCAACTTTAGTCATTTTTTAATGTAGAATGTTAGTTGATATTTACTTTTTAAAACAAAATTTTATTTTATTTTTAAAAATATATTCTTTTATTTAAATGACTTTTTTAAAATTATCTAAAATAAGCACAACATATACAGAATAATAAATACTATTAATAGAATAAAGGTGGATACAAGTAACTAATGTCTATGAGATTTCCTGTCTTCCTTTGCTTGCATTTTACTTTTTCTTTCATTAATTTATTTATTCACTTTAAATCCTGATCACAGCCCCCTCTCCTCTCCTCCCAGTTCCCACCCTCCTACCCCACTTCCTCCATTCTCCCTTTCCCTTCTCTGAGGAGAAGGGGAGCCTCCCCTGGATACCAACCCGCCCTATCACATCAAATTGTATACAGCAGGACTAAGTGCATCCTCTGCTAGACAAGGCAGCCCAGCTCGGGGAAAGGGATCCAAAGAAAGGCAACAGAGTCCAAATCTGAGATTAAATGCCATAAAGAATCTACAAGCTATAAGCCATCAATCCATGTCAAGTATTAAGTATAAACTCCTTTCATTCCATGTCCTTTATGTTTGAAGACAATATGCCACTTACTTGAGTGCCAGGCAGCCCATACTCAGGGACAGGTAGTAAACAGTGTAGAATAAGATGACATACACCAGAAGATTCTGCAGAGGCACCTGTGCAGAATCAGGCCAAGAGAACCAATGGCCTGAGCTTTTGCACATAGTAACTGGCTTACCTAAAAGATAACTAACATGTAGTATTGATAAGCTACATATTACTTGCAAGACGTGTGGATGAAAGGGACTCAAAGTACATTGTCACAGAGATAATGAGCTGCTACTTCACAGTATTACACCCAGGATCAATGCAGTCCATAAATCCATACCCCTCACCCTCCATTCACCTGAACAAAATTCCTACACACCAACTGTGTTGGTAACATTTCTTGTAACAGTAACAAAATACTTGACAGAAAGACAAATTGAGGAAGATTGGTCTGGATTCACAGTTTGAGGGTACAATATGTGGAGGCAGGGAAGGCACAGTGACAGGAACTTGAAGCAAGCTGGTGTACCATAGTGTGCCTATAGTCAGAAAGGGACATGAATGAACACGAGCTCCCATCTCATTCTTTTGTATCCAGCGCAACATCCCAGCCCATGGATCATCACTGCTAGCATGTTCAGTGGGTTTGACCATCTCAGTTAAAATAGTCTACAAATGCTCTTGTAGGCACATGAATAGATTTTTTCCAAGGAACTCCTAGATTTTCTCAAACTGGTAATCAGTGTAGCCTATCATACCAGTATTTATACTCTAACTCGACAAAAGCAGCTAATCAGATATCATACTAAAATCATGAGATGGTGTCGTTTTGAAATAACACCCCCAACATACATAAAATATTGTAATTACTAAACCTGTTTGCAAGAATTTTGACAGCAATTGGTTAAAACACAATAGGGTATCTTGAAATAGACCCTTCCACATGTGAGCCTTAAAAAAAAAAAAAAAAAGTGATACAGACTAATGGAGACCAGTGGATTGTTCCGTAAACAATGTAGAACTGTCTGGCTTCCAGCTAGAAAAAAAAAAATCCCATTAGATTTGAGTCTTGTACCAAACACTGTAATAAATTTCAAAATGGATTAAACATTTAAATGCCAAGGAAGAGATTGGGAGAAAATATTTGAGACATATATCACAGGAAAAGGCTTGATATCTTCCATATAAATTCCTACAAATAGAAAAGGCAAACAAATGAATAGAAAATGAACAAAGCATATAAATAGGTGTTTCTTGTGAAGAAACACTTAAAAATCCAAGAAACAATAAAAACCTGCTGAACCTGTCATCTATCTTTAAAAATACATTCTTATGAATGAAGCACAAATGTCAACATCTCACACGGGAAATTTTCAATTTATTCTCTCTGCTTTTGAATTTGTTTAAAATATATTTTTTTTCTCAGCCAACACACAATACTTTAGGAATCAGTTTTCCCTGGGTGATAGATTCACTGGATTCATCTAATCTAATGGATCTGAGTACAGTAGGTGCTCTTCACTAGAAGCAAGGGAATATGATTAGTGTAATACCACACCTAACTTTGTGTAACAAGGAAAAGTAATTAGTGTAACACACCACATCTAATTTTGTGTAACAAGGGAGCTCGATCAGTGTAACACACTACACCTAATTTTGTGTATCAAGGAAACTTGATTAGTGTAACACACCACATCTAATTTTATAATGGACTGAATTTACAGATTTAGCAAGGATTCATCTCTTTCACCTATCTGACAGTGAATGAGCAACCTTGACTAAGAGGTAATAGGAGACCCAGACTCTAAAGTTCTGGGACCTTTAGTGATCTGCCCCACCCCAACTCATTTATCTTTCTCAACCCCTCCAACTCTCAGCCAACAGTCAGACCTCTTCCTCTGCCTCCCAGTTTCATCCCCATCCTTATCCTTTGGATCTCTTGAATCTTATCCCCTGATGTCTCCTTCTTGACTCTCAGTCTCTTTCCTCAGCTCCTAATTTCCTTTCATTATTTTCTCTGTAAAAGACATACACAGACATGTGAATATATGATGGAAACATTTTATACAAGTATATGTGTGTATGTGTTGTACATGCATGAACATGTTGGTATGTGCATATGGAGGCCAGAAATCATTGTGAGGTGTCTTCGTCCATCTGTTGCAGGATAGTTGAGCATCCTGTGAATCCAGAGATTGTATTATTTACTGGAAAAACCTGTTTTAACTTGTGATGTGTCTCAGCCTTAGTAGACACCTTTAATCTATGAGCTATCTGTTTGAATATTGTAATCAGGGTTAAATAAAGTCAACCATAGGTCAAGAGGCAGAGCAAGCAACCAGATGACAGGAATTAATGTAGGATTATTAAGAAAAAAAACATAGAGAGTAAGACAGAGTCAGGAGGACAGAGAGAGAAATGAATAGGAAGTAAAAGGGAGAAACATTGAGTTTGAAGGAGGCTGTTTGAGACTATGTGAGGGGCATTCCTGGTGAGACATCAGCTAAGAAGGAAGATCTGCTGGATGCTTTCTCTGCCTCTCTGAGCTAACAGGGTCCCATCAGCATCTGGCTCCCTAGTCGTCATTGGTAAAATAGAAGGACTGAGATTTTGTTAACACACAACATTCCATCTCTCCAACTTACTTTATCAGAAACGGACTCTCAGAGAATCCACTAGTTAGCTAGCTTAGCTCTGGGGATCAACCAGGCTCTGTTCTTCTGCTGGGGTTACAAGTGCACATGCCCATGTCTGGCTTTTTACGTAGGGTGGGATCTGAACTCAGGTACTTATGCATTGACTACATATATTTTATTAGTTAAGCTAGCTCCCCAGTTCCCTACACATTTTTGCACATGTCAATTGTAAAAAATGCTTACTTCATGCTGACATCACATACACATATGACAAATTTTGATTGTATTCATGCCATTTCTCATGATTATCCCTTTCTCTATGACCCCTTTCTTCTTGGTATTTTTCTTCCTCCTCCTCTTTCATTATTTCCCCTCTTGTTCTTTTTCTTTCTTCTCTCCATCCATCTCTCTCAGGGGAGATATATATATATATATATATATATATATGTATATGAGAGGATACATGGAATGTTTGTTTTTCTGAATTCAGCTTACTTCAGTTCATCCAAACTCATTTTTTTTTCTGCAAAACACATTAATTCTTCATTCTTTATAGTAGATTTGTACCTCATCATATTGTGTGCCACATTTTCTCTATCCACTCATGCACTGATGGTCAATAAGCTGATTTCATAACTTAGCTATCATGAGTAGTACCACGACAAATGTGCATCCAGCTATCCACCCTGAGTGCTGAATTTGGATCCTTTGTGATATAAGAAGGGCGTAACTGGATTATGCATCATTTCTATTCTAATTTTTGAAGATTTTCTAAAGTTATTTCTATAGTGCTGTACTAATTTACATTCCTGCCAGTGTAGAAAGAGTCATTTCTTCCACATTCTTGCCAGTATTCAATGTTCTTTCTTCACTGAATTGTTTTTCATTTGGTGATTGCAATTCTGATCTTGGTGAATGAACCAGAGCATAGTTATGGTTTGCATTTTCTGATGCTCATGATATAGGAATGTTTTCAATATTTAGTAGCCATTTGTACTTCTTTGGAAAAGCATTTGGATCATTTGTTTAGTTATAATTAGATATTTATGCTTTCTAATTTGCAATTTTTGAGTTCATTAAATATTGTGGATATTAATTCCACAGACAAATAATTTGCAAAGATGTCCTCATGAAGACTGGCTTATTAGCTCCAACTTTTGAGATGCCCATCTGCAGATGGAAGGGGTATGTGACATGGAGCAATCTTGGGGCTTTCATGGCCCATAATTCTCTTGAGTCATGTGATTTTGGATTTGCTGAATTATTATACTATATATTAATATCAACTTGTTTCTTTTTATTTTATTAGTATCTATTTGAAATATTTCTAGGTGATTGCTTTATTTCATTTTAATACAAAATGAAATAATGAATACATGTTCTTTATACTAATGTATTTTCAAACAATACAAAACATTTCTATATTAACAATGAAGTTTATAAAAATTAAATTGAAACTTCATTTTTAATATAGAAATATGTCTTGTTGTTGTTTGCTATGAAATTTTACTTTCATAATTCCCCAGATTATCCTACATAGAAAACTGACAAATGTTAAATCCATATATTTTAGAGCTGATTTTTAGAAGTTAAAGTCATATTTTGTGAGAAAAATATATTTATTCATAAAATTTGTATATAAAAATACCTACTTTCCAAAAAACTTATAAAACTTTATGTAATTATAATATTAAAAGAATACATTTTTCTGTGAATATGTAAGTTTTTTTGTTTTGCTTTAAAGTTTTGTTTTGTTTAAAATAATTTATTTATTTTATGTGAAGAGAGCATTAGATCCAATTACAGATGGTTGTGAGCCACATTGTGGTTGCTGAGAATTAAACTCATGACCTCTGGAAGAGCAGCCAGTGCTCTGAACCCCTGAGCCATCTCTCCAGCCTCCATGAATATGTAAGTTTTTAAAACAAGGTATCTTTTTGTAAATAATTACTATTTTCTACTCAAAATTGTGAATCCAAATAGTAAATTTTACTAGCAGATTCATTTGCTTCCAGTAACTTACTGTTCTCAGCTTCTAAGAACTAACCCAAAAGACAATCAGATTGTGAGCTTCCCCTACTTGAAGTCTGTCTATGACCCCACATTGTCATTAGGATTCATTCAAACACCTTATATATTTGACAAAAAGTCACTGAGTTTGAGTAGCAGCATGAGATAAATTGGATATATCCTAGGCCCAGCAACTGTTCTCAAAAGTACAAGCATGGACCATACCCTGAAAATCTGTTAAAATGAAAATCTGGTCGATACAATCTGAATTACAAATTCAGTGGCTCTGAAATTAGCCCCAGGAATTCACACTTCTAGTGAATTCTTAGGGACTGCAGGTCTGCACTTCTCTGACCATGTTTAGAAAGCCACTAATGAAAAGGGAACTATAAGAAAACAGAGAGCCAGTGTGTGTGTGTGTGTGTGTGTGTGTGTGTGTGTGTGTGTGTGTGTGTGAGGGAGGGGATGTTTCTGCAGGAAATACTTAACAATAACATTTACCATGGTTTCATTTTGGATCGGGCACAGTGTGTGCTTCGCCTCATTCAAGCCTTGTAAAATTTCTCAGTAGCAAGTTATATTATTATACTCTCTTTGGGAAAGATTGAGGTATAAAGAGGCTTAGTAACTTGTCTAAAGTTTGGTGGTAGATTGTGGAGCTAGGATTCCAACCATGCTCTCTGAAACCATTGTGCTCTTTGTGATGGCCTGGACAGGGATGAAGGGTTGCTGTGCTGAGAAGGAAAAGCTCTTTGCAGACACACTGGAGAGTAGATGGTATCTAAAGAGTTGGGATCAGGGTCCGAGGAGACGGATCAGTTAGTAAAGTGCTTATCATGCAAATCTGAGGATCAGAGTTCAGTTCCCAACAACCACATAAAAATCCAGTCTGCAGTGTCACACGATGGGGAGATGTTGGACAAGTGTTCAGGAAGACTAATCTAATCAGCAAGCTCTAGCCAGGTCCCTGTGAAAGACTGTCTTATAAAAGGTCAGCCCTGGTTTTCAACCTCTCCATGATTGTCAACCCACTTCTTCCCATCTTGGGACCATTAATTGGGTTATTTTTGCTGATTTCTTTTGGTCCCTGGGCCTTAAATAGGCTGACTAACTTTGTGATACAACAGATAGATAATTTGGTAGCAAAACCTATTCATATAAATTATCATAAGATTATCTATGGGAGGACCACGAGACTCAAAGATGAGATTGTTAATCTTTATCCCAGGGGTTGTTCCTCAAACCCATCTCCACCCAACCTAAAAGAGGAGACTTCAGCCCCTAGACCAAGCAGAGAGAGGCTACCCAGAACCCTCTCTGACTGGTGATCTGAATTCTTGCTTAGGCTGCGAGGATAACCACTGCAAGGGAATATAAATAAAAGTTAAAAATATCTCTCTGAGTTCCCTGAGGGACAAGCCTGATTGCATAGGGGTTGATGTCAAAAGTATCCCCTCTCCAGGAAAAAGACATCAGGATGGGTATGGCCCTCATGCCTCACTGGACAATGACAGAAGGACCTGAGCCATTACAAGGTCCCCTTCAATTATTGGAGGTCAGCCTGTATCCCCGCTTTCACAAGAATAGAATCGCCACAGCCCTTCTATACTTAGAAAAGGGAGGCGATGTCAGGAGCAGCCCTGTTTATACACTGAAGTCCTAAAATCAGCCAAAGGCCTAAAATCAGCAATAGGCCTGACATACATGCATGATACCTCAAAGTCTTGGGTCTCTGTGGAAAAACACTGAAACAGAAGGCTATAAGCTATTGTAAACAGGCAGCTTCTGTGAAAATTTACCAGCCGGACTAGTCATACGTCTTATAAATAGGCAGCCTTGGTGGACAGTACCAACTTAGATAAGGACAAGTGAATCATAGGCAGAGTCATAGTGACCTGTCCCCTGAATCTACACCCAGCTGATACCCTGTTCTGAAATGTATCTGTACTCCCTGAACACCTATGCTCCAGTGCCATTCTCTTCCCCACATCCTGTCGTTTTGTGTTTATACCCTCTGTGTAAATAAGTAAATTATGATGTGATTTAAATAACTAAATAAATTTAAAAAAAAAAAGAAGGTCAGCCATTCATCTGAGGTTTACCTTTGTGCAGTGTATGCACATGTGCATCCCCCACCCCAAGCACACAAACAAATTGAGATCAATTGTTAATTATTCCTCATTGGAGAAATCTGAGAGTCTTTGAAGACCGAGGAGAGATTAAAAGCTTGAAGGAGCAGTATAGAAGTAAGGAACCATTAGATAGAAAAAGCATTTAAGTGAATTTATAATAACAGAGGGCAGATGTGTGAGCTACAAAAGAAATAGAAGCTGCTAAGGGACCTGAAAAGTTTTGTGTCATAAGGGAGAGAGGCCCATGGGTTATATCACCCAATTTCAGACTTTTTTTGACTGGATAGACAAGAGGAGTTACAGGAATGGTAATTGTTGACATATCCCAGTACTATCTAAAAGAAACTATGCAAGGCTACATATGTAATTTAAGTTGTTTCAAGGCCATTCATAAAAGAAAAAAAAATGGTAAAAGGTGTTGGACATAATGTTGGATGCTTGTACTCACAGTACTCAGAAGGTCAAGGCAGAAAAATCATGAATTTGAGGCCAACCTGGGCTATGTGGCAACTTTTGAGACAGCCTGAGCTATATAGTAATACCTTGTCTCAATAGAGGGAAGTAGAGAGGGAGGAAGAAAGTGTGAACTTAAGTTTCATAATATTTGCTTACTTACATAGTCAAGATATTATGATTTCAGCATGCACTAGACATTAACAATTACTATGCTGTCTCTTCATGCTATGGCACAGGCATCAAACATATACTTTACATGTAACGCATCTTGACTTGGGGTAGCTGTATTTCAAGTGCTCAGTAGCCATATGTGGCTAGCAAACACCTCAGCGAACAATGGAGCTCCAGTCACTGCCTGTCCTACTAGCTTCATCCTCACTAACAGTTGCTAGGCAAGCTATATTTGCTATAGTTAGGGGATTACTATGCAGCCATCAGTGTTGCCATATGCTCCTATTTTCTTCAGCTTTCCCTGTATCTCACCAATATGTGCTCACACAGAAATATCTCCAGGTTTAGCTGATAACTATACTTCACAGATTTAGAAACCAAGGTGAAAATCAGTTAAGAAAGATATCCTTACTCATATGGCTCATGTTTAACAGGGCTCAGATCTATTTTACATAGTTTTGTCATGTCCCATTTTTTGCATAATAGACTCAAAAGTAAATGCATATCAAAAAATCAATTCAAGCTCAACACATTCTTCTTTAAATTCAGAAAACTGATATTTAGATAGTTCGAGCAAATGGCATGTGGATATTACCATTAGTAATACCACAATAGTGGTACAGTTGAAATTGGAAAAAAAATCTGGGGCTGGGGAGATGGTTTAGTACATAGGAATGCTGGCTGCGAAGCACAAAGACCTGAGTTTGAACTTCCATTACCCACATAAAAAGCCAACGGTGGACAAACATGTGCCTATAACTTCAGTGGTACCAGAGGCAGAGATATGAGGATTGTGGGAGCTTGCTGATTGCCAGGTTAGCTTCTGCTTCAATGAGGGATCCTGCCTTGGAGAAATAAGGTGTAAATTGATAGAACAACATACTTGACACTCGTCTGGCTTCTATGTGTGTGCATGGGTATGCACATTTGGACATCTTGGTGTATGTTTGCATATACCACATATGTACCCATACACACATACACATAGAGATATTATATTGAATTATCAAAGGAAGCAACTTAGTAACCTCCATCCAAAGGACAGATGCCTAGTCTTACATGGCTGTGGAAAGGATAGTATGACACAGTTCCCACCCCTGAAACAAAGGCAGCAGGGCATAGGCCTCCACAAGTGTTGATGGTTGCTAGTCATAAGGCTTGTTTGTATAATAGTGTAGTGTTTGTTTCTCCTTTGGGAAATATGTTCTTACTAAGGTTATCAGGTAATACTCTCCCTGCCAAGGTTAATGATTCCATAATAATTAGAAACAGCACAAGTCCAGAAGGCAAGTGTGTCTGGTGTTAATTAGCAAGGTGATGAATGCTGTGACCTTCAGGACAACCCCTAAGGCTGTAGGAAAGAATTCTGAAAACATGAGTTCAAGAGTATATAAATAGGATTTCTCAACATGCAAAATATGAGAGTGCAATATGAATTTCTTCACAGACCCAAAAAGAACAGGGGCAGCTGCATTAATGAGTCAATAAAGGGAAAGGAGTAGTTTAAAAACAAGGGTTATGGTATAAAATGGCACCAGGAGGTAATGAGGATTTCAGGACAGGATTCCACCCAGCTAGCTTATTGTTTGTGCTTATGCTTACAAAGGCAAGCAGATCTCTGAATTCATTTGCTGTCTTAAAAAAAAAAAAAAAAAAAAAAAAGCACTTGCTTCTTTTCTAAGAATCAAGGGGCTAAGGTCATAAAATGCTGATTTGTGGGATAAACAAAAAGGAACCTGGGGTAATGCTTGAACTGATATGTAAATAAAAGACTTGGCTTTGGTCTACAAGAGCTCTCTAGAGCACTGTCTGAAGCAGAAGATAGAGCTGTCAACTTGTACCCATCACTGACTTTGAGTCACTTCTTCTGCCCCTCCTAAACATACCTTCCTCAGGACCTCCTCTCCAAACCAAGGCTGGTCCTTGGCAGTTGGACACATAACTTTACTATGCTGTAAATATTTTTATTGAATCATAAGAACATTCAATAAAAGAATCGAACTTTGTAGCAATCTAGATGTTTAGCTGCTGCCACCTTTTCTATTATTCTTCAGAAATATATTTGGATCTATATCAAACAAACCATAGAAATATAATGGTATTTACAAGACATTTGTTATTTGAATAGTGATTAACATGTTCTTAATTTTTAAAGATATGATTATATCTTGTGTGACCTGTGTGTGACAGGGCTCAACCCTCTTTTATTTATCCCTGTGATGTTTGAATTCTTATATCGTAGATTCAAAATAAAAGCACACAAATAATCAACCCTAGCTCAACACCTTCTAGCTCATGCATAGTGTGTATTAAAGTTTTTTAAAGATGTATGGAGAGATATTTGCAGATGTAATATCATAAAACTTGGAAAAGTTTCAAATGAAAAGTGCAAAGGACATATATGAAATAGGAAGAAATGTAAATAAAAGATCAATGTAGATCAATATTTGTGAAGTTAGGTGAGATGTAAATGTAATTGTTTATGTTATTTATTTAATAGATGTTTAGTTTTTCATAAAAAAAATTAATGAATGTATGTAATTAGTGGGAAGCTTTACAATAGTTGATTGTGTTCTGACATTTGAAACTTTTAGGAGTGTCTCAATTCCCAGTGGAAGGAGTTACAACCTTTGTTTAACACCCATAAGTGAAAGGTGCCAAGTAGACACTCTGCAATCATGTTGCCTTTTGTTCTTACAGTAATGAATACTACCAGGGAAGAATTGTAATTCACACTTTTGATAAGAAACATGTGCCCCTTGAGAGTCATTGCTCACAGTTTCAGGGGGAATTAAAGTACTCTGGGAGGTATTCAAATAAGGTGGGAGGTGGGAAGGAGGATTGTGGAATAGTAAACTCAAAACCTCAGGAACCAGAAAGCATCTTTTAGCACCACATAATGCATGAGTAATGAGAAGGCTATTAGCTATGCCTGCTAGCAAGGAGAAGCCTTCTCAATATACCCTTTGTCCTTGACAGCACCAATGGCCCCCATGACACCAACAACAAAGGATTCTAGGTTTTAATTTTATCACCTCTGTTTTCCATGTTTTCCGACTCATGACTTAGTCTCAGACTAGAAGAAAACACAAAACCCTTTCACAGTGTTATTTTGTCTGTAAGTGTGTGTCCCTGGTCTCTGAAGGCTTTGTCGTAGTCTTGGGTCTCCGGAATATGGGTCCTACTTAAATTCATTCTGATTCCTAAAGTAAGGTAGTTTTGCTCCCCTTGGTAGAAAAAAAATGGTCCCTCCTTCAGAAAATTAACTGTCTCTTGTTTCAAGTCTTGGAAGACACCTCACTTCCTTCAAGAACTTTCCCTGCAAGAAGTAGCATTCTCTGTTGGCTTCTCTCTAGTACCCTCTTGACTCTCAAATATAACTCTCATGGGAACCACACATGGGAAGCAATCAACTGTAACTGAGTGTGTCATAGTCTAACCAATGCATAACAATATAAATGTGCACAAAACACACATAGGATGAAGACAGACAAAACCCCAGCACAGAGATAGGCACAAGAAGAATTCCAAAGTTTCTGACCCCCTTTCCTTTTATACTATCATAAAACTCTTCCAGAAGTGGAATGAGTATGTGCCAGTATGCAGCTTGTGAGAGTCTGAGACACCATCAGAGCTTTGCAAGCTGTTTTACAAAACTGCCTTCTATTGCCAGCTCTTACACTGTTGTCTTTCTAAGGTAAAAATAGAATGGGGGAGCTCCATGCCTCCCAATCAGGAGCATGCTATACTAATTTCTACACCTCAGACTATTTGCCATCCTTTTTTGATCAAAGTCTTTGAATGTCAGCATTCTTCCATTCTATAAATAATAGCCCATCTTTATTGAGTTGGAATTAGGAATGTCCATACCTACAGAGAGAAAGACTATAGGCAAGTTATATTAGTTTGAGATTCCTGAATCCACCAGAACCAAAACAGGTCACCAGTTGAGAATCTCAACAAATTCTGAGCATGTACAAATGTTCTCCTAACCTGACAATTGTAGGGG
This sequence comes from Mastomys natalensis, assembly GCA_021653895.1. Classification (NCBI taxonomy): domain Eukaryota; kingdom Metazoa; phylum Chordata; class Mammalia; order Rodentia; family Muridae; genus Mastomys; species Mastomys natalensis. The sequence goes on from JAJTUV010000708.1 coordinate 74,197, forward strand.
TGATAGCTAAAAATGGCACCTGGTTCGGCTTGTTCCTGGGCAGCCACCATGTTCTTGCTGTTCCTCAGCTCTGATGGGGCTCCATCTAGCTAGATGTGCAGGTCCTGGCACCCACAAGATGCCAGCATGGGGGATGGCTCTGCCAATTTTGTGAGATTTAATAATACAGCAGAGGTGTCTTCCCCATATGGTGATTCAATTAAATGTTGAAAATACCAGACCTCAGTGTTCTATGCATTTACTGAGGAGGTAGTAGGTGTGAAGGGATATGCCTATTTGGTTCAGTGATGTATCTAACTTATCTGATATAGTTCCTGGCACATAGCAGGTGATAAGTGAATACAAATTAGATGGCTCTGTATGTTTAAGTACTAGAGAAGCACAGACTTCCAGGATACTCAAGTTAAGGAGCACCTGTTGTGACTGGTCAGAGTCCTGAGCACAGAACACCAGCCCCAATAAAGGCCACCTTTATGGTACAATAAGAAATGAATCATTAGAAAAGTTGCTTCCTCATGGTGTAAGCCCATATTAGTGCATCCATCAAACCTTCTTTCCACAGTAGATGGAAATTAACACCAAGACCCACTATTGATCAAGGTATAGAGAATAAGAGACTGCAGAATGCTTGGCTTTAGATTGGGCATCTAAATCACAATCCTCCTTCTAAGACTGCTGGATCATGATAGAAGAGGGGGCACAAAGCTTGTTAGAACAAGAGGTGGTGGAGGACTACAAGGAAACTGTTTTCTGTACACAGCTGGACAGCTGCACATGTGAACTAATGGCAATGAGACAGCACGCACATGACACACATAGGCTGAAGCCAGAAATAACCCAAGAGAAGGGGATGGTCACAGGAGGAAGAGAGGGAGTCAGTTTTCTTTAAGGAGGTAACCTATTACGGATTGACAGTTCTCCACTGATGGTGATCACATGTCCAAGAGTGTAATCATAACACAAACTATACTGGGTGGATTTTTTAAAAAGGCACATAAACCTGGGTGGATCAGAAACAGGAGGGATCTGGGGGGAGGGAGTGGAAGAGGGGAGAATACAGTCAAAATACAATGCAGAAAATTCTCAAAGAACTAATAAAAATTAGGAAAGAAGAGAAAATCAGAAAAGTTGTTCCTGTGTTCATTTTGTCCAAAGCAGTTTCAAGCTTTCCTGGGAAGGAAGAGTGGAGGCAGGTCAAATAACCACGCAAAAAGACAATGAAAAAAAGCAGGTGTAGCTGACATCTTCATGACACTGTCAAGCATACTGAACAGGCAGCTTGCCTTCAAGCACATGCTTGGGCTAGGATTAGGTTTGCCCTCATAAGCTGGGCTCACACAAAATATATGACTTTGACAAAGCTGATCATCAAATCTACTATTTTTTTTAAACACTTTGTGGCTCACAAAGTGCTTTGTACTTCTAACAACAGGAACAAAAACTACCTACCAGAAGTGAGGCGACTTAGACTCCATAAAATCCCAGCCCATTAGGGAATGATAGAAGAAGTTTCAAATTGATTAAGTAAACTGTCTTCCCAGCCACTGGGCTTCTTAGCTAGTATTCAAGACACACAATAACTCTGTTAGGTACATGGAGTTACTGGTTCCCTGTGAGTCACTGATAAATTTTTCCAGCTTGATTTTTTTCTTGTGATTTCTCTTTCAACTCTATGAGCAACAACCTAACTTGTCTTTTGCAAATACACGAGTAGGGAGAATTGGAGCACATGAATCAACCATGATCTGTATGGATCACGTTGGAGTAGCTCTGTCAACGAATATTGTTAGACAGCTGACAAGATGGCAGGCAGCTGCCTGTGAGCCAAATGTGTTTGTCTGAAGCAAACAGGGTATTTGTTTTCTGGAGATTATCTGATATAGCATATGGTTTACCAATGTAAAAGACACTCACAGACAAAGCAAGAGAGAGAACCCAGAAAAGTTTTTAAATGGCCAGAAATACAGGGCCAAGATATTGTTTTCATTAGACTGTTGTGAAACAAACATCAGGACAACAAGTTGGATATAAGCTTCCTTTGCAACAAGCATGATTGCTCTAGTTCCAAAAGTTAGATTATATCGGGAAGTAAAAAAAAAAAAAAACAAAAAACAAAAACAAAATTAATTTCCCTATTTTCAGCTACTGGATAGCAGTTGTCAGTACATTCCAGACTTTGAAGTTTTTTCTCTGTCCCTTAATATGTAGCACATGCCTAGGAACAGAAGCAGGAGGAATTAGGAATTTGAGGTCAACCTAGGCTTCATGGCAGGGTTCTCTCTCAGAAATCCAGTTTTCTCTTGGATTTTCCAAATTCTGATAGATAGATCGATCGATAGATAGAATAGATAGATAGATAGATAGATGATAGATAGATCACGATCATGATAGATAGATAGATAGATAGAGTTTAGTCTGTAGGGTGTGCCATACTTAAGGTGAAATAGAAACAAAGCTAACTATCAAGTTAACAGACATTCCAGACATTTTAAAAACACAACATCATGAGAATGAAATGGAAGCTGTCTAGAACCTCACAACTCAGAGACCAGGACTGGGCTCCTTACTCAAAGGAACTGCAGCTACCCTGCTCCACACAGCCCTCAGGCTCTTCTCAACTCCTAGAGCTTCCAGAGATGAGACACCGGAAGTCCCTGTTGCTCTCCTCAATTCAGTACCTACAAAAAGAGAACCCCAGGAAAGCATATAGCTCCCAAACACAATTGGGTTTAGATGCTAGTGTCGCAGATATTCCCTTCTGTTAAAGTTTTCAACTTCAAATGAAGGAGAGAGAGAAAAAAAAGCATTTTGACTGTATGTTTTAACAAATTCTACTTAAATCTGTAGTAAAATTTGTCATATTTAAGCCCTACTTAAAATTATAATAAATATTTATTTATAGGCACAAAACTAAATCTCACAATCTGTTTTTTAATGTGGTCAGGTCTCCTCCTCCATCTGATAACACTTTTACAATGACCTTGAGTTTGTCAGGTTTGTTATGAGACATCCTGAAGTCAAGATCACCATGAATGACATACTGAAGTCAAGATCAGTCATCTCCACAAGCTGAGAAATAGATCTCTCTAGAAAATGATGTGAAAACAGTATGTGGAGGTCAAGGGTCAAGAACTTGGAGCATTTCTCATTGTATTCACGCTACTGGGCTTTCTGAATTCTTGTATTTTATTCCTGTAAAGATAGTAAAGTCTGTTGAACTTTGTACCTTTTGAACAAAATTCCTTCCATTGGTGAAAACTGCATTTTTAAATGTCCATTAACAAAGACACTGGCATAGTTTTCAATAACAGTATTGTTTAACTTTCTGAAGACCCACTCAAAGGAAAGAATTTTAGAAATCAACAAACAGCTACCAGGACATAGATTAACATTAGTTTATGCACACATCTCATGGTGTAGTATGCTCACTCTCAAAATTTGCTTTTTTATCTTACTTTGTATTTGTTCCTCACTTTAAATGGTTTAAAATTTAACAACAGCCTTTGCAAAAAAAAAAAAAATGACAAAATATAAAGTACAATGTTTATGTGAAATTGTAACACATTTATTATTCAATGGCAGAAAATAAAGAAGATTTTTCAAAGAGCATAAGTATTTTCCCCTAAAGTTTCACAAAAACAAGGCCATCCTAGAAAACCACAAAGCTATTAGCATCATGTACACAGTTGTATATGGATATAAAATGCTATTCACATGGAGTCCATATTTAAATTTCTCCAATTGTCTAAAATCTGAGCATCCTAGGATTGATCAAAGTCTCAAATGCACATTTGTGACAGTGCCAGCGCTGCCAGGGTACCAAGCTCGGGCATAAGCCTGGGGGATTAAAGGAAGAAACAGACTCGGGTCATTTTTTATGAGAGAATGCCAAAGCTTTTACTGAGCAGGTTCAATATATACACCAAACTTGGAAGGGAAAAAACACAAACAGGAACTCAACTGGGGGGCAATGGTTTGTATAGTGGAAAGTCACTGCCTGGAACATCACACCTTCACAGGATGTTTTGTTCTCAGAAAAACTGCAGAATGTTATTTGGCAGACAGCAGCACACAGAAAGTCTCAGCCAGGGCATAGCAGCCCTTCAGGGTCCTACAGGTCCCCTGTTTTTATTTTATAGGCGAATAGCATTTGTCTTAGGTCACCTTCCGTCAATACCATTACCCGTCACTGGGAATCCCTGCCAGCCTCAGGGCTCCTGTCTTAGGTAAGTAAGGACTGCAAAGGAGTTGTCCATCATTGACTAGTCTTGGTAAAGGCTGAGACAAACCTGGGCAGTAGCATTCTCTCATGCCAGTGACATCAGAACCTGCTTAGTAATTGCCTGGGACTGGGTCTGCTGTCTGCAAAAGTGGGAAAGAAATATCAATCCCACTGCAGCTTTTCCAGTAGTCCTGTTATTGGAAACTATGACTGGCCAGGCCGAGCTACTTATTCCCACGGACATCAGAACTGGGGGTTCTTCACAAACATCCAGTAGACCTCTGCCTGTATGAGGCTCCATAGCTACAGAGCACATGCAACACTCATGAATCCAAACAGGACTTTCGGCATCTTTAAGAAAAACACAAACAGAACTCTCGCCTTGACTAACACAAGGTCAGGGCCTTTCCATACACCTGATGACAATTCTTTCCATTTCACTAATCCCAGTGCCTTCTGGGCTCATTTCCAATGTCTGTCTGTAGCAGACAATGCATCCTTATCGACTAATAAAAATTTTAAAATCTTGCATGAGGTATGAAGTAAACTCCTTTTTTTTTTTGTTTTTTCAAGATAATTTTTCAAAGTTAAACATGCTCTTTCCACTATACCCTGGCCTTTAACAGCGGAGCCATCTCTTGAGCCCTGAGTTACTAGTTAAACCAACTTTCTATTATCAAAGTTGCAAATTTTTAATCATACCCAATAAACACATTTTTAACATAAAACAGAACAACAATCATTCAAACAACAAAACAAAAACAGACAATTAACACACGTGGACAGATTGGCACGTCAAGAACCGACAATAGATAGGGAAAGTAAGGAAAGTAGATTTCTCCAGTAGGAGCCAGAGAGAAAGCAGGATGCCTCCTGATTTTCTCCTGCTCCCAGGGGGGCTCTGAAACAGCCTTTTCCTTCTCTTTTGCTAACACAACCAGAGAAAGGACAACTGCTTTTCTGAACCACCCCCCCATCTCATTTTTCAAGGTCTAAATTTTCATCTCCTGCCTAGGAGGTGTCACACAAAGCCTCAACACTCCCGAGTTATTCTCTTTTAGTACCTGGGAATTTGCTTTGGCTAGATTTTCTATTTTAACCCATGTTTCTTCTCACTCTTTCATTTTTAGCTTCTCTTTGAGTTTCTCTGCTTTGAACTGCTGGGTACAGTCATTGAAGAGTTTCTGGTTCATCTCCATGAAGAGTTTCAGAGCATTATATATCAAGCCATGTATTGTCTTGTTCCAGTGGGTCTTTGAGTTGCGGTATAAGAATGGAAGCATGATGGGCAGAATTTTCGCTGCATTGTCACTGATTAAATTCATGATGTACTCATTATCCCAGTAATAGAGTACCCACTCTGCCACCTGGAAGTGAGGACTGGAAACACATTTGGCTAGCTGTTGGAAAAGAGGCTCCATGATCTTCACAAATTCTGATGGTTCAATCACATCTAAAATTTCTTCTAATTCATTTAAGAACATTACTTCTTTTGAGCTGTGAGTCTTTGGCCAGTATTTGAGAAGTAGAATTACCACTGGTTCAGTGAGAGTGCTGTTCTTCTCTAAAAACTGTGTGACACAGTATGCCAGCTAGAGATGGTAGACACTCAGGGACCTCACTTTGTGCAAGGGCAGCAACACCTTCAACAGGAAAATCTTGTGCTCTTCATTTAATGATAAGGTAAATCCATTAATTATGCTTCCCAGGATCTCTAGTAACTCTGCTATGCCATTGTGGAGCTCTGTCTCATAGATAAGCTTATAAAATATATTATTGATCTGTTTCCTGATATAAGCATGCAGGCTTAAGAACTTCACATAGATTCTGTGCAGGGTCATTTTTAGAAAATCTCAGCTGGGCGGTGGTGGTGCACGCCTTTAATCCCAGCACTTGGGAGGCAGAGGCAGGTGGATTTCTGAGTTCGAGGCCAGCCTGGTCTACAGAGTGAGTTCCAGGACAGCCCGGGCTACACAGAGAAACCCTGTCTCGAAAAACCAAAAAGAAAAAAAAGAAAATCTCTCACCCGGTGTTCGCTGTGCCACTGCTGCTCCCTAACGCCAGCGCCACCTTGCTGAGCTCCAGCCGAAGGAGAAGGGGGGTAAGTAAGGAGGTGCCCATACCATGTCTCATACAAAGCAGACTGCCAGCAAATCCATCGGTGGTAAAGCACCCAGGAAACAACTGGCTACAAAAGCCGCTCGCAAGAGTGCGCCCTCTACTGGAGGGGTGAAGAAACCTCATTGTTACAGGCCTGATACTGTGGCACTCAGGCACTATCAGAAGTGCACTGAACTTCTGATTCGCAAGCTCCCGTTTCAGCGTCTGGTGCAAGAAATTGCTCAGGACTTCAAAACAGACCTGCGCTTCCAAAGTGCAGCTATTGGTGCTTTGCAGGAGGCAAGTGAGGCCTATCTGGTTGGCCTTTTTGAAGATACCACCAACCTGTGTGCTATCCATGCCAAACGTGTAACAATTATGCCAAAAGATATCCAGCTAGCTCGCCGCATATGCGGAGAGCGCGCTTAAGAGTCCACTATGAGGGGAAACATTTCATTCTCAAAAAAAATTTTTTTTTCCTCTTCTTCCTATTATCAGTAGTTCTGAATGTTAGATATTTTTTCCATGGGGTCAAAGGTACCTAAGTATATGATTGCTAGTGGAAACACAAGGGACAGAATCAGGTATTGGCAGTTTCTCCACGTTCATTTGTGTGTGAATTTTTAATATAAATGCAAGATGTAAAGCATTCATGCAAGCAAAATGTTTCAGTGAACACATTTCAACAGTTCAACATTATAACAATTATAAATAAACCTGTTAAAATTTTCTGGAAAAAAGAAAAAAAGAAAAAAAAAAAAAAGAAAATCTCTCTCCCAAGGATCCTCACAGTCAAAGAGTTCTAGAAGCTGCAATACAAGCTTCTGATCAATATATTTCTTTGCTATATTGGGCTAGAAATCCAGAGACTCTGAAAATCTTAAGAAAAATTCATAAACAAGCTGTAGATGAGGCCAGGCTGCTTCTAACATTGGTTCATCTTCTTCTGGGTTGAATTCTGCTCCCGTAGGATTGGAGGAGGATGGCAAGGTTCAAAACATATTAACTGCAAACATGTGGACGACTTCGGGGTAAATGGGCTCTGTGATTCCATTCTGGTTGTGGATGATATACTCCACCATCTCACTTAGCACAGCTTGCTTTACTTCCTTCCATTTCAGGTCACTCAGTGGTCGGAAGCAAAGTCAAAGAGGACACAACACTGATGTAGCTTCTGGATGAAAAGCTTCTCTTGACCTGCAGGAGGAACATCTTTTAAAGATGGGAGTTTTTGCAGTTCTCTATTATTGCTGACATTAAACCATGAAGAGTTCTGCCATATGTCTTTCTTCACAGGGACGACAATGGGCTGAGAGACTGGTACTTTTATTTTAGTAGGTGTCAAAGACTGGACAGCTGCAAGGCTGTTTTTCCTGTTGGCTATCTCTACTTCTGCTGTATCTTGTCCTTCTTTTGAACCTTTTCCATTTTTCACCAGTTTTGGTGGTTCTTTCTCCTTCTTGTTTTTATTTGTCAGGGCTGGTGCGGGCTGCTGCCGTAGCCACTGCTGCTGCAGCAGCAGAAGTACTCCCAGCTTGGCCAACGTGCCATCCTGGCTGCCACCACTTCATTCAGGAACAATCCCATCAGGTTCTCCTCACTTTACTGATCTCGATGGGACCGCCATTTGACAGCACCAGTGCTGCCACAGTACTGAGCTTGGGCATAGGCCTGGGGGATGAAAGGAAGACACAGACTCGGGTCATTTTTTATGAGAGAATGCCAAAGCTTTTACTGAGCAGGTTCAATATATACACCAAACTAGGAAGGGGAAAACACAAACAGGAACTCAACTAGGGGCAATGATTTATAAAGTGGAAAGTCCCTGCCCAGGACATCACACCTTCATAGGATGTTTTGTTCTTAGAAAACCTGCAGAATGTTACTTGGCAAACAGCAGCACACGGAAAGTCTCAGCCAGGGCATGGCAGCCTTTCAGGGTCCTACATATTTGTTTGCCATTTCCTTGCATGCCGACTTTGAGTTTTTCTGATGGATTCCTTGTGGTTAGATTATTTGGAAAGGACTCAACAAAGGTGATACTGTGTTCTCCCTCACTGAATCTCATGAGGACTGTGGTGGTTAATCTTGAGAACCTGACTGGATTTAGAATCACCTAGGAAATGGGATATCAGTGAGTGTTTTTCTGCAGATGATTAGCTCAGGAGAACATGGGGGTAGAGACCCACCATGAATCTAGGTGGCTTCATCCCAGAGGCTGAGGGCCCAGATGCCAGAGAGCTAACTGAGTTCCAGAATTCCTGTCTCTGCTTCTTGGATTGCCATGATGTGAACTGAGCTCTCCCTTTGCCTTCTCTGCCAGGCTGAACTGAACCTTCATAAAACCAAACAAGTTCCCTCTACCGTCTATTGTTTCCAAAGACACAAAGCTTTGAATACAAGAAGACACATATCTGTAACTCACCTCATTATTGGCCATGGTCTGTTTGGTCATTTGATAAGGACAATGTCTGCTAGATCTTCCTATCGTAATGGTCCTGTTTATCCTTTGTAAATAAGTCATTGTTGAGGTGGAATTCCCTCAAAATGTATCACCCAGTGATCTTAGCAATCATTTGAATACCTTGCAGGCATCAGTTGTTTGCACAGGTGTTGAAAACTGAAAATATTTCACTTTTGTTCCACAGTTTGTAGGTGTTCCTCCACACAAAGGCTTTCTTTAATGGGTGTTAAGTTACATGTTTATTATTTATTCATTTATTTAGCTACCCTATAATTTTTATTTTCTTTACCTCACAATCAACCTATCAACATTGCCATTCTTAAAGCTGCAGTGAGTTTTATGACAAAGTGTGTGTCTAGCCTATGTGAGGCCTGGGTTTCATCTTCAACACACAAGTGAGAAAGAGAGAGAGAGAGAGAGAGAGAGAGAGAGAGAGAGAGAGAGAGGGGAGAGAGAAGAAAAAGAAAAGGACCACCACATTCCTTATTGATTTAAACTTTCCCGAATACAGTAAGTTTGTAATCTGTGTTGTTTTACATATAACCCATCATTTCCTAGCTCCATGTCACAGGGTTCCAGGAAGACACCTTTGCACATTCCCATGACATCTTCACGTGTGAGCTGTCCTCTTATTTATCCCTCTACTAACACATGAATCAACACCATACCTTCTTAGCTATAGACGCTTCTCATATGTCCTAGTATGTGGTAATGTGTTCATTAGGAGACAGAATTCACATTAGGAGTTCTGGCCACACATGCACACACACAAAGCCCTGAAGAACACATGAAGACTTAAGACAGTAACAAGCCAGTCTACTATCCAGATTATCACAGTTTCACAGAGGAATCCTTCCAGACTTGTGGAACAGTGAACATTTAGAATATGTAATTTTTTGTAATTATACCTTGTTAAACTTCATAAATAATACCTGGTTTAAAAAAAAACAATGAGCCCATTTTCTTCCTATCTCCCTGCTTTCAGACTTTTTTTTGATTGTTTTTATTTTTTACATAGAAACTTCATAATTTCCTAGGCTGACTTCATAAAGCAATCTAAATATTTTTATTGTGGTTATTTTACTGTAACTTTATTATTAGGATGGAAATCAATAATAGCTCTATAATGCTTGTCTAAGCTGCCTAGAAATGATATGATTGCCCTAGTCGATTTCACTTTTATATTTACAGAGGTCATGAGCGCCTTTTGAAAGCTTGTTTCATTGAAAGATCTTATGATTATTCTTCTTTTTCTAGACTCAGAAACAATTTGAGGAGCATCAGGGCCATGTGCTCTTCAAAGGTTTAAGAGATTTCTCCAGGAAAATCTTAGTGTAGTCCTTTTACAATTACTTTTCTCACTTCTGTGAAAACTAGAATCCCTTCTCTGATTTTGCAAAGTGAATGCTATCCTTGCTGACAATATCTTTCCTTATGATAAGAGTAATAGTTCTCAATATTCTCAATGCTGCAACCCTCTAATATAGTTCCTTGTGTTGTGGTGACCCCATCATAAAATTATTTTCATTGCTGCTTCATAACTATCTTTTGCTGCTTTATGAGCTGTAATGTAAATGTCTGTGTGTTCTCTGATGCCTTAGGCAACCACCAGCCCCTGTGAAAACGTTGGTTGACTCCAAAGGAGTCGCAATGCACAGGTTGAGTGGGGCTGTTTTATTTTTTTTTTCCACATTTATTACATATATTTGTGGCCAAAAAAAAAAAAAAAATCACACGCAGAAAAATAACAGAAAATAGGCTTACATTAGTTTGGGATGTTATTTGTGTTCAAACACATTTTTCGTATTTTCAGCATATAGTACTCTAGTTATATACATTTAAAGCAGATAAAGCAAGGCTTGAAACTGGTAAAAAAAAAATGTTAATTTGATCCATATCCAGAAACTTGTCAAATAAAAGGTAACAATGAAGAAATAATTAAGAAAGTTGTACAAACGACCACGGTTATTATTTCCCTTTATAAAAGTATTCCAATAAAACAAAATAAAAACTATGGA